>JAFVLL020026156.1:0-27705 GCA_021397915.2 Tor tambroides
TGCTATTTTTACTATTTTATTTATTCACCCTTTATTTGTCCTGACAGGTTATTGGGAACACGTTGCCTTTATAATAACAACCTGGCTAGCAATCTGAAACTCTCTCGGCGGTGATGAAATAGATGTAATTTGCCACATGCTTCGGCAGGGCCAGCTCGGTGAGAAACGTCTGACCCAATAAAGACAAACAGGATGAGCCAATCAGAGATTATGTAATACGGAGCTATGATGCCAGACAGCAGCCCGGACGATCCGGCTTTCCATTACAAGATACTTTCCATCTAAAGATGATCATATTACGCCAAAGAACTTCATCTATTTTTAAAGCAAAATGTCCTGCTGGGATTTCAGCAGTCACAGGTACATTGCTTGAGCCTGATGCTCTTGCTACATTTGGGATTATTATTATTATTACGATTCCCAAACACTTTCCTACATCTGTCACTGGTCTAACAATCAGACAGTCCCATCCCAAACGCACTCATTAATCAATAAAATCACTGACGAAAACGCTAATTGACAAAGGAGTTTTTTTTTTTTTTTTTGACTGTCAACAATGACAACGGCTTCAATTACACAATTTGGATTAAAACTATTAAATACTATTATAATGTTTTAAATTCTTTTTTATTTTTAGATTTTGAGTTTCCATTTTAATTTAGTTAAAATGTAATTTTTTTGTGTGTTTTGTGACTTTTTTAAATGTACATATATTTTAAATGTACGTGATTTTTAGTGCAGTTTTATTTATTTCAGTACATCAAGTTAAACTAAATGAAAATGAGAAATGTTGACTTGGCAACACCTTGGAAAATAAAATGTTGAATTTTTAAAAAAATACATTTCATATCTGTCAACATTTATTTTATTTCGAGTAATGAATTATGGCTTTAGTTTTAGTTAACTATAATAACCCTGATTAAAACATATTATTGATGAAAATCTGAAAAATTATTTGAGGGAAAAAAGTGTTTTTAAAAGAAGAAAACTTAAAAAATATAGCAAATAATACAATTGTACAAGTGTTGAGAATTTGCCCTGCAGATGTATGCAATATATAAGAAGATGAATCAGTTATATCCCCAACATAAATGTAATATTATAACTTACTTTCGCACAGACAATAAGGCAGGTGAACTTGAGTTATATGACAGTCAGAATGACTGTGTAATTTGCATTGAGAATGCCATTGTCTCTAAAACAGGGATTCCCAAACTCTTTTGGAAATATGCCATGTGATTTTAAGTTAATATTTCAATAATTTAACAACAGATTTGCATGTTCACAGACACGGTTCTATGATGTCAGTTAATGGTCACATGATATGCAGGTAAAATACTTAATCTTTTTTATTTTGTTTTATTTTGGCAGTTTTTTTAAAATTTTGATTCAATTTATTACCTTCTAAATTTAATTCCTTAGCTATATTTAATTACTAGCTTCTAAAAGTATCAAAATATATGTTATTTTAGTGAATTTTCATGAAAAAAAAAAACTGTAAAAACGAATACCTCTCACAGCATTAACTGAGTGTTAAACAAACCAAAAAAAACCCCATCTGACCTGAAATCGCCTCCTCTCTTTTTCCTCTCTGAGCGAGACCCAGAAACACAGATTTTTCCAGCTTGGACTCAAAGATCAAGCAATGAATCCAAAACAAGTTAAAAACCATGTCTCTGCAATTCATTTCAAACCACAACTCAACACAAAAGGCAAAACAAGTGTTGTATATATTAACTCGCTCTCAAAGTTTGGTTATGGAACGCAGGCATCAACTCCTTTCATAAGCAAACAGTGTATTAACATTACATTTACATTTATTCATTTAGCAGATGCTTTTATCCAATGCAACTTAAAAATGAGGAATACAAGCAGCGATTCATTTTGAGGAGGAAATAACACGAGAAGTACTAGCAACACAAAGTTTCAAACATCATCCAGAATAGTACAAGCTAGAACAGGGAGCGACTAAGAAATAGTGAAAGCACAGAAGTAGTCAGCAGGATGCAGTAAAGTGCTCTCATTATCAACTGTACTGTTCTTATCCAGTGTAATGCACTACAGTCATGGGACTGACAGCTGTGTGAATGCAGCTACAGAGCAAAAGCACCGCTAGATTATGAGCTGGAGGCGACCTGCGTACAGGACCCCTGAAGAGCCCTGCTGCGCCCCCCTGCAGTCACGACACACACAGCCAGAATATTCCTGCACAGGAACATGTCCAAACTCACACCTTGTGCTTATTCTCAGCCACCTTGTGCTTTTCATAATCCATGTTGAAAAATGTGCCTTAATGCCTTGAGATCCCTTACAGATCCCTTACAGATGAATCATACGTCATCTCAGTTATTTACTTTATCTTTTCTTTTAAGTAAGCAAGTTCTGTATTGTCACTGTATATGTACAGTGAAACTTTGGTGAAGCAACCTTCAGATGTCTACAAAAACCCATCAGTTATATACACTAATGGCATATGTAATATTCACTATACAGAGTGCACCATGTAACACAGTACAATACACCCTCAGAAAAAAAGGTACAAAAGGTACTCGGGTGGTACCTTTTCAGAAGGTACACTTTGTACCTTAAGAAATAATATGTGGACCTTAGGTACTAATTTGCACCTTCAAGGTACCAGTATGAACCCTTTAGGTATAAAAGTGTATCTTTTGAAAAAGTACTGCCCCAGTGACAGCTTTTGTGCCTTTTTTTCCTGAGTGTACAGTATAATAAATAAAAACTACAGAGAGGCATACAAAGACAACAGAAGTGTAAAAATTATGTAGGAAGTGACAAGTGCTGAGGTACTAACCGTTAATGTTGAAATAAATGTTAAGTTCAGTGTTTATCTATTATGCCATTATTTAGCATTTTACACCATACCAACATTAAAGGATCTATTCATGGCAAACTCAAGAATAATAAGATTTAACATAGACCTAATAAGTTAACATTATTATTATTATTTATTAAATTATTTTTACAAACAAACAAAAAATAAATATGTAAATAAATGCATACATACAAATAACAAATATATACAATACAATCTTTTAAATTGATATTTGATTTTCAAAGTTTCCAGGATAAACTTTTTCTAAAAATGTCTTGGCAACTAGTTGAAATAAAATCAGTTTAATTACTAAATTAACAAAAGAAATCTAATAAACCATACATTGTTACAAATTGAGTAAACTAGTAAAGTTTATTATGAATTTAATTGATTCGATTTTTAAGAAAGAATCAAACAATTAAAATTTAATCTAAAAAATGACAATTAAAAACAAAGACTTTGGGAAATAATAAAATGGAACACTGGAAAAATAAAACAGTTTTCGTCTCAGGAGATATATTGGTTCTTCATTGAAACTCACTGCTGGCTGGGAGAAACAACTGCTACATTAGTGACATTTAATATGTGATTATTCTTTCCTAGGGGAGTTATCTTCCCAGTGTAAGCATTAATAAATTCATTTCTGGAATAATTAATAACATTCACCCTATGGAAACCTACACTCCTCTGCACTTTCCCTCCATCCAACTCACTTCATTTTCCTTCTGCAATATTTGCACTCATCCTCAGTGTCCAATTATTCCCTGCATGTTATCCATCAACAGGATAAAACGGACATTAGATTTAATGCTTTAGGGTTCAGTCACACTGATGTTGAAGAAGCTTTGCTGTCTTTATACACAAGCAAAACTTGACACATACGATCCTCTCAGTTTCTCCACACATCTCACCTGTGTAGCAGGCGACTCGCTCGGCTGCTTTATTCATGCGCTTGTGACGGTCCGTGTTTCAGAGCGGCCTGTTCATTCAGACACAGTGAGCTAATCAAACACAGCCCAGCGTCCCAGTGTGACTGACAGCCAGCTTTATCAGAGCGCTTCACAAGCATTTTGCTGGGAGGCTCCATGGTTTGCATGTGTTCAATGAGGCCTGTAAGCGTTACCCTCCAGCTCCCCACACCTTTGGACAAATCAATTTCCAAGACCATTACTGGCTAAGGATTTAAAAAAAATAAAAAGACATTCATTCATTAGTTTTGACTTTCCACTATCAGCTTTGTCTCAAAAGTTTCTGTTAAATAAAAACAGAAATAAAATAGCCACAAATGAGACGGCACTTCACATACAGTAAGAATACAGAGAAATTAAATGAATGAGTTCACACTCACAAATAGTCATTTCTAGCTGATTAATATTGTAGAGCTGAGTTTACTGGGAAAATAGCATGGAAATTACAGTTTAAAAAAGAAAAACATGTTGTGTTTCTGCTGCTAGTGTTCATAATGCTTAGCCGGCAAGACTTCCTCGATCAACCATATTCACCAGAAATGATTCACCACTGATTAATTACCTACACACAAAAATCTAAATAATATAAATTATTTTAATTCATTTTAAATTATTATTTTAATTGTATGTTAATAATAATACATGTAATTATTTATATAAAAAAAAATACTATATATACATACATACATACATACACA
The DNA here is from genome assembly GCA_021397915.2 of Tor tambroides. Classification (NCBI taxonomy): domain Eukaryota; kingdom Metazoa; phylum Chordata; class Actinopteri; order Cypriniformes; family Cyprinidae; genus Tor; species Tor tambroides. The sequence continues at coordinate 4,500 of JAFVLL020026156.1, forward strand.
CACACACACAGTATCTCACAAAAATGAGTACACCCCTCACATTTCGGCAACTATTTTAGTATATCTTCTCAAGGGACAATACTATAGAAATGAAACTTGGATATATTTTAGAGTAGTCAATATGCAGCTTGTATAGCAGTAAAGATTTACTGTCCTCTGAAAATAACTCAACATACAGCCATTATTGTCAAAAAAGCTGGCAACAAAAGTGAGTACTCCCTAAGTGATAACAGCTACACTTCGTTTAACCATGCACAGCCACATTATTCATCATGTCCTATTCATCATGTTCATGTTTTTGTCTGCTTGACAGGACCACACAAATTTGTGTATCTTGTATTATAGCAGTTAAAATTTGGTGCTTTGAGTACAATTCTCTCATAAAACTCTCTGAGGATTTGAGAATTAGAACTGTTGCTCTCCACAAAGATGGCCTAGGCTATAAGAAGTCCAGTAACACCCTGACACTGAGTTACAGTACAGTGGCCAGGGTCATACAGAGGTTTTTCAAGCCTGGTTCCACTCAGAACAGGCCTCGCAAGGGTCGATCAAAGAAGTTAGGTCCTCGTGCTGTGCATCAGGTGCAGAAGCTGACTTAAAAAAAACAGACACATGAGTTCAGCCAGCATTGCTTTAGAGGTTGCAGAAGTGGAAGGTCAGCTTGTCAGTGCTCAGACCATACACCGCACACTGCAACAAGTTGGTTTGCATGGCTGTCGTCCCAGAAGGAAGCCTCTTCTGAAGCTGGCTCACAAAAAAGCCTGCAAACAGAAGACAGCCTGTCCAAGAGCATGAATTACTGGAACCATGTCCTGTGGTCTGATGAGACTAAGATGAACTTGTTTGGCTCAGATGGTGTCCAACATGTGTGATGACGCCCTGGTGAGGAGTACCAAGAAAACTGTGTCTCTAGCCTACATGGTGGTGGTATCATGGTCCAGGGGAGCAGCAAGGCTATAGCTGGGGATTTGCACTTACTGAGGGTAACATGACTCCCTAACATGTACCGTGACACTCTGACGCAGAACATGATGCCCCTCCTCAGGTCTGCTGAATCGGTAGGGTTTCAATGATAATATCAACCCCAAACACACTGCCAAAATGACAACTGCCTTGCTGATGAAGGCAGAAAGGTGGAGGGCCAAGCCTGTCTCCAGACCTGAACCCTATTGAGCACACTGGTGCTTCTCCACCTTCAGCTTGAGGATGCCCCACAGGTGATCAGTAGGGTTCAGGTCTGGAGACAGACTTGGCCACTCCATCACCTTCACCTTCAGCTTCATCGTATCTTGGCGGTGTGTTTGGGGTCGTTATTATGTTGGAAAACTGCCGTTTGGCCCAGTTTCTGAAGGGAGGGCATCATGTTCTGCTTCAGAATGGCACAGTACATGTAGGAATCCATGTTTCCCTCAATGAACTGCAGCTCCCCAGTACCAGCAGCACTCATGCAGCCCCAGACCATGATGCTACCACCACCCTGCTTGTACTGAAGGCAAGACACAATTTTCTTGGTACTCCTCACCAGGGTGTTGCCACACATGCTGGACACCCTCTGAGCCAAACAAGTTTATCTGAGTCTCATCAGACCACAGGACATGGTTCCAGTAATTCATGCTCTTGGACAGGTTGTCTTCAGCAAACTGTTTGCAGGCTTTTTTGTGAGCCAGCTTCAGAAGGGGCTTCACTCTGTGATGACAGCCATGCAAACTGACTTGTTGCAGTGTGCGGCGTATGGTCTGAGCACTGACAAGCTGACCTTCCACTTCTGCAACCTCTAAAGCAATGCTGGCAGCACTCATGCATCTGTTTTTTGAAGTCATCTTCTGCACCTGATGCACAGCACGAGGACCTAACTTCTTTGATCGACGCTTGCGAGGCCTGTTCCGAGTGGAACCCGTCTTGGAAAACCTCTGTATGACCCTGGCCACTGTACTGTAACTCAGTTTCAGAGCGTTATTGAACTTCTTATAGCCTAGACCATCTTTGTGGAGAGCAACAGTTCTAATTCTCAAATCCTCAGAGAGTTCTGTGCCATGACGTGCCATGTTGGACATCCAGTGGTCAGTATGAGAGAATTGTACTCAAAGCACCAAATTTTAACTGCTCTAATACAAGATACACAAATTTGTATGGTCCTGTCAAGCAGACAAAAACACGAACATGATGAATAGGACATGTGGCTTTGCATGGTTAAATGTATAGCTGTTATCACTTAGGGTGTATTCAGTTTTGTTGCCAGCTTTTTGATAATAATGGCCTTGATGTTATTAATTTCAGAGGACAGTAAATCTTCACTGCTATACAAGTTGCACATTGACTACTCTAAAATATATCTAAGTTTCATTTCTATAGTATTGTCCCTTGAGAAGATATACTAAAATGATTGCTGAAATGTGAGGGGTGTACTCACTTTTGTGAGATACTGTACATATACGTATACACACACACACACACACACACACACACATCTATATATATCTATATATACACATACATACACACACATCTATATATATATATATATATATATATATATATATATATATATATATATATCATGAATTCCTTCTACCAGAACACCATTTTACAAACACATATTCTAGATGATGAAAGAAATGCAACCAAAAACTGCATGCATTATTTCATTATTTCATATTCTTAGTAGAGGAAGACCTGAGATTGTAAAGATTCTTTTCAGATAGTAACATTCCAGAACCCACTTCAAGATTTCAGTCTCCTGGGAAACTGAACTTTAATGACAACACCTCATCAGAGAGAGAGAGAGAGAGAGCAATGGGGGCCTCACTGATCAGAGTAAAGTAGCACTACACAAACTGATCAAATAAGAGTGATGGAGGGCTGGAGAGGGAAGAATAATCAGGTTTTTTTGGTATTGAAAAACTGGCATATGAGGAGGAATGGAGTGAATGAGAGAGAAAAGCTTTGAATTCAGTTGAGAACCTCTTGACTAATGATGAAGTGTGTACATCAGGTGGTAAATGTGTAGAATCAGGCTACAGAAACATACAGCACATGTGCAGTCTGACACTGACCGATAGCATTTAGAGAAAACACAACTTCAGAAAGCCTCTGAGACCCTCAAACACAGTCTTCCAGCGAACACTCTTCTGAATCGTTCAAACATTCCAACACTGATATTTATACTCCTACTAAAACAACAGAGCTGCTACTGTTAAGATTTTCAAAACCGTTAGAACAACCAATCACCCAAACTCCCATCTTACTTTATCACAGAGCTGTCCTGCAGAAAGAGAGCAGCAGTGAAGTCTGAACCTAATAGACACTGGGAAATATGTTTGCAATAGCTACTCATACTATTTCTGCTGTATGCAGCATGTAAATTTTGTTAATGTGTGAAAAACTGTGATAACATGCTACATTATATATAATTATCATGCTACATATGAACCATTTAACATGCTTCTAATTCATGGCTATTATTCGTAATAATAATAATAAAAAAAAATATTAAAATATACTTTTAGAAATAAAATCTTAATTATCATTATATGAACCATTTTAACATTCTTCTATTTTATATTTCAAATTGGATTTAAATGACAAAATAATACTCATTCCTGACAACTAGATGCCTGAAATGCTGTTTCACATTTTTATTTTTTTTAATTATTATTTATTTATTTATTCTGTGCAGAATGCAGGATATTGGTATTCTGTCAGGATAATAACAAGCTGGGATATATATTATATGGCTAAAGTACATAGAGAATTAAGTGTATTGTAAATGAGGGCTGAAGTAAGTTTAGAGTGCTGTAAGGCAATGCTTCAACTTCACCAGCCATTCATTCTGAGAGCTGTGGTCATTTAAATTAGGATTATAGTGTAATTCCTGCAGATCTGTGATCAGGAACATGTGGCAAACATTACAGCCGGTCCGTCTCTGTTTGTTACTGTGATTCTAGTCAGGCCCCTGACTGAAGGGAGATCACATTTACACTCATTAGGAATGTTTATCAGCCTAAAACTTTTTAAAATTGAACAAAGGACTTGAACTTGAATTATAATCTTTAATTATATGCAGAGAAATATGGGACAGAATGAGCCACAACACATGCTGTGGGTGTCGAGTTTAGAAAATTCTGGATTGAATATGGAGCTTTGGTCAAAAACAGAAATGAATATCAAAAAGTACCAACACTGTTTGTTTAGATAAATACGATGGGACATAATATGGTAATCATTCACTCCGATGGTATTTATCAACTATTGTTGTTGCCATATCATACCATGGTACCATCCCTTACTTTTTTCTCTAATGGGCATGTGGGGGCAATAGTGGAAAAAAATGCAAATAATGCAAATGCAAAAGCAAATTTAACTGCATCATGCTTTATTAGATTCAGGGAGTTTGCTAAATGCTAAACAGTGTCTCAGTTCTGTCTTCACAGCAGTAAAATATTTAACTCCAAAACAACACACACAAATACACATACGACAGGGTTGGTGCCAGGGTGAGGATTAAAAATCTGGGCTGGCAACCAAGTCTTTTGTTTGAACCCTAAATTATAGAGTTGCTGAATTTCTCCATGTCCCTCAAGCACTCATTTAATAACTAGAAACGGACACAGAGAGACATACGGTATCCTACCTTCTGGCTGTGTAAATAAAGAGAAACCCGATCATGTAGAGCCAAAAACATCTAGTATTGGATAAGCAGCATCCTCTGGACTTAGAAAGAGGTATGGGAGGGGAAAACATCCCACCCCAATAACTGCTCAGCCTGCGGGGGCTCACGATGAAGCCAAGGGCAGAAAAATACATACAATACAAATACATAACCCAAAAATATGTAAATAAAATAATGTATGCAATGTGTTTGTACAGTGACAAATGAAATATTCATATGTTGTAACATGTCCAAATCCATCCCCATTTTATACGATTTTGTTTTAATCTGTTATTTTTTCTTCCCATACAACTGTCTATATTTCTTCTGTTTACCTCACCCAATATATATTCTGTATTGTACATTTAGTTTTTTGGCAATATTATAAATCAAGGCTCATGAATTTTCAAAACCCCTGATAGGCATTCTTCAGATTTTGGTAGCCCCAAACTAATTTTATTATTATTTTAAGAGATCCTGTTGTCACTGGTGTGCAATGAATCTTGGGATAGTTTGGCCCATGAAGGATCCACAGCCAAAGAAAGAAGCCAAAGAAAGAAGAAACAATGCATATTACTGTACTTCATTGTATAATACTTGACATATTTATTGTCTAATCCGTGTTCACATGCTATTTTTAACAATAGGCAGGATTCAGTGTATACTGTGCAGTATACTAGTATTCTATTCTGAACACAGTCAAGTTCTAAGTGAGCATGCACGAAATCAGACTCAGATTTTTTTCTTTGCTCACTGGTGAACGTTAAATTGGTGAAGTGCTGGATTTGTTGTTGCTTCCAGAACACACACACACACTGTTTCAGCACTCCGTCTCACCCTAATGCCCAGACATAACACTCAAACGCTGACAGGAAATGTCAGTTCTTTATAAGTGACCAAATATTCTCCAGCTCCATCACTCCCAAGAAACAACAGAGTTGCATGGCAAAACAGTGGAAGGGAGGGAGTGATGGAAAGAGAAAATGACAGAGGACGGCAGAGAGGAGAGTCACTGGAATATAGGTTTTGGCCATGTGTGTTTATCTGAATGGAGGGAGAAAAGTATAGCACAAGAGAGCGTGTTAAACACATTTCATCAAGTAAAGTGGCGACGCTATTAGCTTAAGTTGTTTGGTGACAGTTTTGCCCTTTTTACCCAGTTTACTCTCTGACCGATCACCTCCCCTGCCAGGGGCAGCTAATGGACTCATCCATTACAGTGACAACTGAGCAGAGCACTGCGGACTGGCCCACGAATGGAAGCATGGGGGAGGAAAGGTGAGATGAACTAATGGTTTTCAGCAGCATGCTAATTACCCCAAAAGTCTATTAGCCTCCAGCCCCCTGAACACATAAACACAAACACACTCTTCACGCCCTATGAGAGTGTAGTAATGTTTTCAGGCTTGCACAACATATCACTCACATCCCTCACACTAAGTATTATCACATTTCCTATCCAACACACTAAATCACAAGTAGGTGGAAATGCTCTTGTTTAATGTCCTCTACTCACTCTAATCCCATCCAGAGCGTTCTGTCTAAACACACTGATAACCACACACGAGCAGCCCCACTACTTGTATATTCTTTCATTAATGGGTATGACTGGTCAGTTCTGGCCCTCCTCATTCACTCTTACCACTATCTATTAAACAATCTCTCTTTCTCTGGATTGGACTCTTTTACAGTCTTTTTACCCTCTTGCTCAATTTTCCACATTGTTATGTAAGCAGAGACCTTGGGACTTCATGTCAGACTGCAGGGAATTTACTGAGACTGAAGTAAGATGGGCCTTTTTTTCAGTATACTGTATTTATAAACCGCATAGGTTTTCTTTTTCAGTATTTTTTCAGTATTCCATTGAAACTTTGTTGTGTTAACAACTTTTAAACAGTGTCATTCATTGTTAACCAAGATTATAACTAAGACTATTTAAAACCATTTTTGTTAATTAAAATAAAATATAAATATCAGAAACAGAAATAAGAATGAATTGAAATACTGAAATTACTAAAACTAAAAATAGAAAATAATTTGTATTTATTAAATATAGAAATATTTCAAATAACAAAAAAAATTGCAAAAACAAAATTACTAGAAAATTACTAAAAAGAAAAAAGAAAATATAAAAAAAGCTAATTAAAAATATAATAAATACTATAATAATATATACATGATACTACATTAGCACTGCTTTTATATAGCTCGTTGTTTAATATTTCAGACGTCGGAAAAAAAGTCTTTTGGCACTGGTGGCATTGAAATGACCTTGAAACTAGTTTATATATGATGAACAATGACAGACATCCTAATGAAACAAGGCAGAGGCAAGCACATACAGTATTATAGTCCAATAAATGATCTACCAGCCAATAAATTAATAAAAAGACACTAAAATCTATTTGGATGGACACTGACCACTACCCACAGCAACACCCTGGTTCACTGCAACTTTACTTTGAGCATGCGGTAAGTTGAGCCAATTTGTGTTGTTTCCTTTTTCTGTTTAATGGGTGAAAACAAAACAGAGCAGAGAGCTGTTTATCAGATTGAATATCTTTAAAAAGGAATCTACTTTAAGATCAAAGAAAACAACTTATATAAGACTTGTACTGTCCAAAAGCAACTGAGGCAACATGAACCAAAGTATAACAAAGATGTCTGAAGGGTTTTAATTTATGCTGTATTATTTTGCCAACTCAAATAGATTCACTGCTTCAAGCTGTGTCATATTTATGGCCGTTGATTCAACGTACCCCAGGCCTACTGGATCTTACCCAACTCCCAGCATTCTGGGGAAAAAAAAAATGCTTGAGCCATCAGATTACTTTCGTGTTTTCGTTTAGTTGTCACATCACAGCTCATGAGAGCACCAACTAAGCTGTGACTCATTTTACCCAAGTGTGACCTTAAACCTACTCAGATTTTTCTCCCTACTTCCTCTAATCTGCTTCTGCTTTTCATCTGCTTTTCACCCCCTGGTAATGATTTTCTGCTTTTTGGGTGTTTGTGTTTATTCTCAAATTCTGCCGTGCTCTTTAATCTTCCTTTATGAGCATGTCGCCCAGCATCTGAGGCAGACTGAGACAGAGAGAAAAGACTTTTAATGATATTTGACCTGCCTAAGACCCAGACACCTACACCAAACCAGATCAAAGGGTGAATAATACAGAAAGAAAGAAAGGTCTGTATCTTAACACACACACATACTGGCAGTGGTCTCAGGTGACCTGTTGTGTTCTACTTCTTTCTCTGTGGGTCATTAGCAATGCAATCTTAACAGGGTACAAAGCAATCTGCCCCCTGAGACTGCCAGAATATTGAAAATCCACATGCTACAATTGGCCATAAAACACTGTAACATAAAACTGACTGGTGCTCAACATGCCACAAATGGCAAACCAGAATACCTAATAATAATGTAAAAAGCATTACAAACAAAGTTCATGATAGAAACACAAGAGCTGAATGAATCTGTCAAAAGAGATTTAGAGATTAAGTGTTCAAAGACAAAAATGTTGCAAAACTTTGAAACAAAGAAATCTTTGAGGGAAATACCTTCCTTAAGCGGCTGTAAGTGAAATGGACACGAGAGTCTTAGACATGTGAGCTGGTACAGCCACCACCAAAGCTAGCATGCACACCTGGTTCTACATGTATAAACATTGGCCAAAATAAAAATGTCACAAATCTCTGTCTCGTATCATGTTTATAAACATGGAATGTTGAAGATACATTTCAGAAACTAGAAAATAGCTTTTTGTTCTTCTCTTCTACTTTCCACCCTAAATGTACTTTTTTTCATAATCAAACTAATTTAAATCTACAATTACCATGTATTTGTACTTAAAAATATTGGCAAGATCATTACTGTCCATTAAAAACATAGAGAAGAGCAAACATCTCACAAAAGAGGGTGAATGCTCAGATATCTAGACTCTAAAAAGAGATGTTCAGCATCACAGTACATGAGCTCTGATTTCTAAACATAATGACTTCATCCTTTGGCATTTGACCCCTTTATATTTTAACATGGACAGGTCTGTCCCCTAGTGGCCAGTGACCTGTATAACCTTAAACTTCAGCTTCAGTGCAACATTCATGGACATCTAGAGTTTTGGCAATAATGTCAAACACAATATGTGCAGACAAAAAAAAAAAACATCTGATGAATATACGTTTCTGAGAAATGTTGTGTCAGTTTAAATGTTCTTTAAACCACAGAACGATGTTGAGGAAGCAGTCAGACTGAGTGTTGACTTTAGACAGCGAATGACCCTCATCACTGTACCAACAATACCAACAATCTCAACATGGCCAAATTTAATCAGCCTATACTCTATCACTATTAGTGACAAACAATATCAGTATAATATGGGCGTTTATTAAATGCAGGTGTGTGTTTGTTTGTTTGTGTGTGTGTGTGTGTGTGTGTGTATACCTGACAGGTGTATTCCTGCTCTTAAGTGCTCTGTAGAGCTCCAGGCCCTGATGAGGTGATACTCTTCTGTCTCTCCCACCCAACATCAACAACACAGGAGCACGGATCTAAACACACATGTACACAAACCATATTAAGACCTACAATTTATATATTAAGTTTATGCTACCCAAAAAATACTATATACTAACCACTATCCCTGTGTTTGTGTGCAAGTATGAGTGAGTGTGCACTTATCTGACCATATTATGGGGACAAATTTGTACCCAGAAGTGAGTTAAACCTAACAAAGGCTCTCAAAAACAGCTTTTGGGGATGTTCTCATTTGTAAAACAAGAGTAAAAAAATAATACAGTTCTTTTTTTTCTGGTAAGAAAGTAGAAGGCTTTCTGTATTTATAACTAGCTGTATATAAAAATAGAAGTCTGTGCAATGTACACATTTAGATTTGGTTAGTAAGTGTGTGTGTGTGTGTGTGTGCGCGTGTATACCTGTGCAGCGTGTATTATAGGTGACTTCTCCAGCATGGAAATGAGGGACTGAGATGTGGGCAGCCGGTCAAAAGCATACTGAATCCCAACTGAGGAATATCTCCTGTAGGGACAGCATAAGTACATAACACCATTACCGTCACCTTCGGCCACTGTGAACACTTAATCATCTTTAATAGCAGGGTTATTATTGTGAAAGTGTTACCAGTCTACAATATCACTGGTTCCAAGCAGTGTGGCTGCGTTGATCACGGGGTTTCTTGCTGCACATGCTCTGTAGAAATCTGGATACTGACCAACCAGATGGCAGGCCAGAAAACCACCATGAGAGCCGCCCATCACTGCCACCCTATCAGGATCAAGGGTCGTCTCATTCTGCAAAGTGCACAACACTGCCCTCTGGAAAAAAAAAAAAGAAAAAAAAAAAAAAAAAAAGACAAATGAGTAACTTTTTCCTCGACATGCACAAATAATTTGTGCATATACACACATGAACATCTTTGACGTCCTGACTGCCAACGTTTCCAAGCAGAGACTCTATGCCATCTTGACCGAAACCAGTGGAACCCCTGTAGTTCACTGTGAAACACAAAATCATACCTTGAATCAGTGCTCATTCTGTAATTTTTTGTGACAGTAACTAGAACGCCACATAAACACTCACCCATCAGAACAGCAAATCCCAGTTTGGTTAACGCAGCGGCTGTGGCGTTCCAGTCAGCAGCAAAGTGAGCATGAGGACCACCTGTACAGACAAATACCTCTCTGATCACTGATGTCTGAGAAATAATGATGTCATGAACAAAAACAAAATGTCAGCCTTACCATGTATATTCACCACTAGAGGAGTTTTCCTTCTCTCTGGAGGACTGTACGGCTTCAACAAAATTGCTCCAAAATTCAGTCCAGCTATATAAAGTAGACAGGAGGAAAGAGTAAAATCACAAAGAAATATTGCTGGTAGCAGCTGTAAATCTGATAATACATCAATGGTACTCACAGAACTGATGATTTTCCTCTTGAGAAGGGGGTGTAATCAACATGGGCTGCCAATCAAATCCCTCATACACATCTGCTCCGCCCACATTACAAAGTTGCATGTCCTCAGCCTGATCCACTGATGAGAGGAAGCCAACTTTCTACAGAAAAACAGTGTTACATTTAATGCAGTTTCTTTATGGAAAAGTATGCACGTAGGGCTGCACGATATTGGAAAAAACCCACATTGCGATATTTTGTTTTTCTGCGATATATATTGCGATATGAAAATTTTTTGTGTTTTGTTGTTTGATTAACATTCATGACACAGAAAACAGGAACATTAAACTGCTGTGAATATAGGTACTGTTACACATCCATTTTCGTTGTTTACCTTCACCTAAGCCATAAGCAACTGTGTTTACAAGGAAACTTACAGAGACATGCATTTTTACATAATTTCGCGCGTATGTCTCATTTCAGGCACAATTAGACGCGGAAGTGACCAGAATTCAGTGTTCACGTGCATCTGCGTGTTTTCTGGCACCTTGTCAACACTTGACGCGACAAAATACTGTAGAACCCATAATCAGTGACGATGCTGTCTGTCTACACTGCATGCGATGTGCACGGCGCGACAAATTCCTGCTCTATCCCAGCTCTAAATCCCCGCTCTAACTGATGCCTCGCTCTATTTATGACATACTGACACAAAGTTCAAATGATTTGTAACAGTCGCTTTGTCGCGTCCAGTGTAGACAGACTTTGGGGCCGTTCACAATATCGCGTGGAAAACGCCAGCCGCGCCGCTTTCTCCTTCTTTCCCAAGGGCTCAGGAGCTAGCGCTTTCGTAGCGTCTGCCGTTGCTAAGCAACCGTGACCTGCGCTCTCCTCGACGACGCGGAAGTTTCAGCAAAGGTTAAATGGATTTCCAGCACTGAAAATCGCTTGCAGCATCTCTGCTACTAAATTTATTTAAAAATGGATATCTCTGTACAGCTGTCGCGTCGCAGTGTCTGTGTGTGAGCAAAGAAAACAATCAGTATAAATATAACGATCAGTATAGGCCTACTAAACATCGCACATCCTGCGATGTGACTATCGCGGATGCGCACATCGCGATATCGATGCTGAAACGATATATCGTGCAGCCCTATATGCACGTATTTATGGCTGTACCAGGCAGGGAGGTTGATTTGGAGATGAGCAGCTCATCAACATCAGGTCTTTTTGTATTGTCAACAGCTGCACACTCCCGAAATCATCTACCAAACACAAACACACAGAATTAATGACTGCCACAACTGGCAAGAAACATAGTAACGACACTGACAGTAAAGTGAACAAATGGCCTTAGAATATCTTTCGTCCTTACTAAGTCAGAGCAGTCATGACATCACTCCATATTTACACTACCTAGTCTTAGCGCATCCAGTCCGCACACTTGTGTGACTCTTCCTGTGGTTCTGTCAATTGAAAACACTGCCTAGAAGAACAGATGGTGCAAATCACAAAATTGTAACACTAAGAATCAGAAATCCACAATCCACACAGAGCAGACATGGGATACATACAGGTTTTCTATGCAAGACATTTAACAGTGTGCCAATTTTTTTCTTCACTATTTTGGTCAAGCACTGGTATTTTTGGGTATGTGTATTTATGTATTGTTTACCTTATTGTTTTCACAGGCACTGCTGAAGAAGATTCTCTCACTGTCTGCAGACCAGCATTGAGATGGCAATGATTCGTATATACCAGCAAACTGACCTGTGAAAGGACATGACATCACACCTATATCCACTGTGAAAAGCCTTATATAAATAAAACTGACTTCACGTCACTTTTCAATGTGTGTACATGTGTGTTTTCATTTAAGTACCTTTTTCTGCTCTCCTGACCACATCTACCAAAATCGAAGTACTCCTGTTCTTCATGTCATACTAAAAGACATGAAAAAAAAGACAGAAGTAACAAAAAAGAGAAAGTAGTTTAATAAATAGTCTGATTTGGGGTCAGTAATATTAATCTTATTCAAATAAGTCTCTTATGCTCAAAAAAGGCTGCAATTGTTTAATCGAAAATACAGTAAAAACAGTAAGATTGTGAAATTTAATAATAATTATATTTCACAATTTAAAATAACTTCTTTATTTCAATATTTTTTCCTGTGATGGCAAAGCTGAACTTTCAGTAGCCTTACTCCAGTCTTCACTGTCACATGATCCTTCAGAAATCATTCTAATATGCTGAGATATTCTAATATCTTATTACTATCCATTTTGAAAAAAGTTGTGCTTCTTAATATTTTTGTGGAAACCATGATACATTTCTTTTTCAAGATTCGTAATAAAGAGTTCAAATGAACAGCATTAATTATATAGCAATTTGTAAAGGATATATTCAACTGTATGTTCTCACCAGCATCATTCGCAGGCACTGGCGATGTGGTCCAAACACCTGTCCCTGCAAGTATACAATCCAGCACGAGTCTGGACTCATTCGAGGGCTTGAAACAGACACGCCTTCAGCTGACAAGCACTCTGGCCAAGACAGGTCATATTGGACAAAGAGAGGTTACAGGACCAAGAGTTCTAGTTCAAAACTGCATATAAGCCCAAAGAATGAAGAAAATGCACTTAAAAGATGCTTACACATAATCCCTCCTATAAAGATTCTTACCACAGTTTCCTTTCATATCCAGGTAGTAGAGAGCTGATCTGGAAAGTAAAAATAAATAAATAAATAAATCAGCAAAATATTTAATTAAGAATTAATTCTCTGATATAAGCATCTTATTAAATATTAGAACTTGAGGGATTATTACTGAATAAATATTTCTAAGGAAAAAATATAGCTGTTGAAGCTATTTTTAACTCTGCCCCTCACCTACGATTAGAGCAGAATTTCAGGCCCAGTCTGAACGGCTCACTCCATTGGCCCACAAACACCACTCCCCTTCCATTAGGTGCCCAGAGAGCCTTAAGAAAGAACAAGGATTATTTGATAATTCAGTTAACATTTACAGCAACTGAATTTTAGATTGCTGATATAACATTTCCCATGTATGGCATTACATAATTGATTATCATTTAGACAAATGAGAATTGTAATATACATCTAACTCACCTGTCCTGGTGATACATGTGGAGGGACGCCAGCATACACGATAACTGCCCCTTTGTTGAGATCAGCTACGCACAAGACTGGACAGCTCTTACCCACCAGACCTTCACCCCAGTCCTCAACATATATGTTCTTATCCTGAGAAATGCACACATGACTTCTTCAAAAACCTTGAGCACATCTCTTCAAATGGCTAGCCATAAGATTTACTGTATGAAACTAAATATGGGAGAAGACATTTCACCTGTTCCTCAAGTAAAACTAGCCCACCATCCTCATTGGCTGATGCAACTGATGAATGCGCTAAAGGCTCCACCCTCTTTTTTTCAGCCACATAGAGCAACTTTTTTTCACATGATGACCAGGCCAGACATGCAAACTGAGCTAATGATACACAAAGAAACAAAGTACACGCAATCAGACAGATATCCTTAAACAATGATCTGGGCTCCAGGCTGAAAAAAAAAAGACCGGAGAGCCACTGGCTACTAAAAAGAATCATTAGTTTCCAAATTATAGAATGACTCAGCATAAATGTGTATCTTGAACTACAAAAGTTTGGGGTCGGTAGCATTTGTAAATATTTTTAAATTATATTTAAAAATACTTAAATATTTATAAGTCTTTCATGTTTACCAGCGCTGCATTTATTTGATCAGATATACAGTAAAACTGTAATAACGTGAAATAGTATAACTATTTAAAATAACTGTTTTCAATTTCAAAACGTAAGTTATCTTTTGATGGCGAAGATTAATTTTCAGCAGCCATTACTTCAGCCTTCTGTGTCACATGATACCTCAGAATACATTCATCTGTATGCTGATTTGGTGCTCTAAAAACATTTCTTATTGTTTTTCATTGTGAAAACTGCTGCTCTGCTTAATATGTTTGTGGAAACTGATATACTTTTTCAAGATTCTTGGATCTTTTGTAAAATTTTATGTCTTTATTGTCAATTTTGATCAACAAACTTAAGTACACCTCAAAGTCAGTACAAGTTCTTGGTTCATTTCTATTAGACAGTTAGTGATTTGAAACCCCTGGTGTATAACATGGACAACAAACAGTGTTTCTTACCATCTTCATACACTTTTCCATGTTTATTTAGAGCTGTAAGGTCCAAACTTTTCTCCAGACCATTTTGGCCCCAAACCTACCAAATGAAAAAAGAGGATTAAGAATATTACTTTAATAATTCAATATTTAAATATCAAAGATAGCCATTACCTCCACATACTGATGTCCTGCTTCCTCCCGGATGACAGCTTGAAGAGTCCCAGAATGAGAATGGCAGCTGAGCAACCTGAAAGTGAGAGATGCATTTTGATGACAGGTGTGTTGTTTACTTGTATTCTTTCTTTTTATCTCTTGAGGATACATGAATATCTGCATATGTTTTCATGTATCTCTTACTCTTTTTCTATGTGTGAACTTGCTCCAGATGGCAGCACATGCTCGATTGTGTCGTGTTTACACAATAGAGTCCATCTTTGAGAGAAACGCAATTTCACCCCTTTCTCCAAATCACACTGACTCCAACCTGCAGAGAATAAGAGTTGAAAAGCAAGAATCATGAAGTTTTCATATAATGAAGTAAATAGTCAATACACCATAAAACCACATGACAGAACTCTGCAATAAACTTACGGGTCAATATGGTGATACAACGCTTTTCATTGGCAATGTCCACTGGCTCATCAGCGACCACAGAGGCAGAAATGGGCACTGGAAACCTGATACAGTGTCTGAACACATCTCTGATTTCACTCTCCATTGCAATCTGAGACCACAAACGTGAAATATGAGTAAAAACATAAACAGAAAACAAACATGAACCTGTCTTTCTTGTGGGCTCACACTGTAAAACAGTCCATTTTAGACACTTTAGAGTCCACTGACTCTACATATGAACTACTGAAGTGCAAACTATCTCACGTACTACAGACTAGTGCACAACATAATTCAAATGTACTATTTTTTTGTATGTAACGCAACTAATCTACAAATAGCTATAGTCCCACATTTAGACGTTTGGCGATAAATAACCCATTTTTATCTCACTAGTGTTTATAACGCTTTGATAACGATATTACGCATCCAGTGAGCCCATTAAAAAGATGTATTCTGTCAATAATAAAGCAACACGTTAAAAAGAGAGGGACCAGACGTTAAAAAGTAGCACCTTAAAATAGATGTGGGTCAGCTGGGCGCAAATGAAATCTGGCTAAAACAACAACAACACCATATACGCCACTGCAACGCATGTCACCAACAATAATCCACACCGGTCCAGTGATTTTAAGTGGACTGTCGTGACAGAAGAGTGAGATCGGAAAAAATCGCTGGAGTGTCGGTGAGAGCCGATGTTCAATCGCGGAAAAAGCGCTTTCGTTGCGGACGCATCCATTCTGCGGGCTCTGAGGGGGGTTTGGTTTATTCATCACACTTTCGACACTATGATCTTTATTTACCTGCGCCAGTATTGAAGAACTCTTGTGTTTACGCAAAATAATATATTCCACAGTATCATGTACAAAGTATTGGGTTTTGCTGCATGCAAAATCACTTAATAATGTCTTTTCATTTCCCATCAGTTCTAAGATATTGCGATTCCCTTTTATCTGTATAAAGAATGTCTGCAACTTTTGTTAGGCTACAATTTATCTTTAAATTGAAATTATTTAGGATGTTTCTGTTACTTTTAACTTTAAAACGAAATTATTTAGGATTATTGTTTATATTCATAAAAGATATTTATATTATTTTCCTATTATTTAAATATGTATAAAAGGAATTTCTGAGACAAGTCAACAATGTTAAGGGAATAGTTCTCTAATATAGATCTCTACTATCATTCAAATATCACTGAAAACACAATAAATTTTGAACAATGACCTGGATGGTCTTTTCTTCAAAATATCACATTTTGTGTCCTCCAGAATACAACAGTTATGCAGTTTGGAATAACATGAGAATAACATTTTATTTTGGTTTATCTTTTTAAGGCTGTACTTTAAAGCATGGATTCCCAAACTTTTCTGTCAGCCAGACCTCTTTGACATAACATATTTACCCCTGACATTTTAAGTTAACATTTCTATAATTTAAAACACATTTGCACATTCACAGTCCTCTGATGTCAGTAACATGTAGGTAAACAAATAAAATATTTCCTCTTTAAGTTTTTTTTTTTTTTTTTAATTTATATGTATTTACGTTTATCAACTCACAAACTTGATGCAGTTCACTCATAAACCCTGCTCTAAAGAGAGAAAAAAAATCAGCGAATGAAGGATGAACTTCTCTCACCTTCTGTTGTTGTCGCAAAGGGAGTCTCTGTTGTTTTGGGTTTTTCACCTGAGCAGAGCCAGGTTTCTCCTGGTTTGAAACTTGTTCTGGGTGCTTCCTTCTTAAATGCACCTGCAGATTCTTCCTGTGCAGCATTAAACCACAGAATGGACACAGATCTTGTGCATCAGATCTGGATCTTTGTGGGATGGTGCTTTCAACAGAAGTGTGTCCAGAGAACATCTCATTTACCAAAGTCTGTATGGCAACATCAGCCTCTACAGGATGAGGACTGGCAGCAGAATTTGAGACGGTGGTCTCTGTGACATTATGACCCACTACAGAGAGATCTACCACAGAAGGATCTCCTTCATCCACTGGGGATATAGTTGGGTCATCTGTTCTCACCTGCTCCTCCATAATCCCTCCTTCACCTGAGATTACAGAGAGTAAAACTATTAAACTCTCTGATCAGAGGACATCAATATGCACAAGACTCATTATACATTACATGCTGCATTTCATAGTCTTGTTGTCAGCCAGACAGACTGACAAAGAATCAGACTTTTGGCTAGAATTACACTGCACAACTTTTAGAATTCTGAACTTGATTATAAAACACTAGACAGACTTTGTAAACATTTACAATACCTGGACATCATACAATAAACAAATGAGGATCACAAATTACCAGACTTTCAAGCCATTCTGAATGCAACAAACTCAGCTGAAAACAATGTGCTCTAAAATCAACTCAAATTAGCAAACATGATTGAAATCCTGTGACTGGATGGAATGATAGTCTTTTGAATCATCACTACGATCAAATAATGACTGAATAAAAATATGTTTAAATCTGTGCCTGATAGTACTTAGGTCATTTGTCACACTGGAAATGAAAGGTCAAGTCAAGAAAATTGCATTATGCAGAATGTTTTCTGTTTGATGAGACTCACCTGTGGAGTTTTGGTCTGCTATCTCTGAATCACTGGGCCCCTGACTCACTGTCTCCTCACTTACAGCCTGTAACAGCACAGGGCAAATAGAGTTTTGTATATTTTTTTCAATTTCCTCAGCTTGTTACAAATTTTGACACAACAAGGCCAGTCTTCATTGTCACATGATACTTCAGAAATCATTCTAATACATTGATTTGGTGCTCAAGATTTATTATCATTATCAATGTTAAAAACAGTTATGCTGCTTAATATTTTAGTGGAAGCATTTAAATTATATTACATTTCTATTAATTAATAGAACTTTCAAAAGAACAGCATTTATATGAAATACAAAACTTTTTGTAACATTATAAATGTTGTCATCTTCACTAAATAAAAGCATCATTTTATTTAAAAAAAAAAAACTTTTTACTAACTCCAAACTTTTGAATATTAGTGTATGTAGATACATAAAGAATAAAGAAAAAAACTTACCCTTTTAGGGCACAAGTGTTGCTCAATGCTTGCTTTTCTTCTCCTGATTTTCTGAGCATCTTCAGAGATCAGACTCTTGTGCCCCTCACTGACAGGCATTTCCTCAGTACTGCCAGCCTCAGATGCTGTCAGACGAAGATCTGGTGAGGGTAAACTCTCCTCTGATTTCAACTCCACAACCGTTACCTTGGGTTTTTTGCTCTCGCACATGGCCAGGTGTTTTAGAAAACCATCTTTCCTCATAAAAGTGGATGTGCAGCTGATGCAGTGAAAGTGTGGAGCAGTTCGGCACTTTAAGTGACATTTAAAAATGAAGAACTCTAGCGAAAAAAATGAGTAAAAAAGTAAAGAGTCCTCTGTTAGAGATCCATTTAATACTAAGATTCACTTATGCTTCAGTAAAATTTTAATACTTGAAGGAACAGAATAATCATTTATTCCTGTGACTTCATTAAATGGCTGAGTCACTTTCAAGGAAAATATATATATTTATATGCTTGTAACTTCTTAAACGCATTATTTAGTACTTGCCCCTGTGTCGTATTGCTCTTCTTCTGTGACCCTGTAAATGTTTCAAACATTTGCTTTTGATGGTGGGTTTGAACATCTCAGGCCCACAGAAAGGACAGTGGTACAAGGAACAACATTCCTCACATCTCTGGAGAGCTGGCTGCTCCTCTCCTCGCAAAATAGTTTTGTGTAGCTATTAAAAACAAAAGAAAACACATGACATTAACACCTTAAAACAACTTAACGTGTCTCCTGATGATGGCCATTTCCTACAATGCTTTGTACATAAAAATCTTACGTCACTGAGAAAAAGATAAAGTATGACAAAATTACATTTGCCTAACTTACGCTAAATATATCTGAATATGCATTCAACACAAGGAATTTCAAATGTCAAAAACTTACAGTGTAATTTAAAGTAAAATGAATATCATTATGTGGCCAGGCCCAAAATATAATGCGGGGGAGGGACAATGAATCCTTTACAACACAAACGCTCTGAAATAACAGCTGATCCATTGATGGACTGCTCCAGCCACGGGTCGATTAGCAGGTCTGCAGCTGGTCACGTCTTGATGCTGCATCAAACTATCACTCACCTGTAGCGTTATAAGCTCTGTATTTTGGTAACCTTGCTTGTTCATTCGTGACACAATGTGAGATGATATATCTGCCCTTATTTTTAAGTATGCAGTAATGCTATTATTTACCTCGGCATGTCGACTTGTATGGCTGAACATTTTAGCCAAACTTGTTATGAGTCTGCCTGGTCTAAAATCTCGCGAGAGTACCCATAATAGCAGACGTGTAGAAAGCTTTTCAAAATAAGAGTTACAAAACACGTGTATGATCCTAATAGTTAGTTAAAATGAAATATAATAGCAAACGAACAATAAATGTACATATGATTAAACTGTATCAAACAACACATTTAATGATATATAATCAAATAACCAGACTGATGAGATTTGTAGTGCAGTTCTAGTCATCACACACTTTCCACATAATTTGTTTTTAATGAAAGCCATGTCTTACAAATACATTTGTCGGTCAAAGAGACTTCCAACTCTGTGAAGGATAATTACATAATTTATTTCGTGTTTTCTCTTCCAAAAATCCTGCTGCTGCATACAGAACTTTTGCTTCAAAGAAAACTTATGACATGGTGGTTTTTGATATTTAGAAAGAAATTCAAAAGAAATGTTGAAAGCATGATCTAAATGGGCATACATGAGCTTGGGGTGACGGTACAATGCTGTAAGAACCTTAGTTGACTGCATCACACTGAGCCCAAAAAAAAAATCCAACAAAAAAAACCCACCAGTTCAGAAGATGAGTAGAATTAAAATGTAAAACATGGTTGATTTAGTGGCAGTGAGTGAGATTTAACAAAACGGTCTACACTAACTCTGGCAACCTGCAGTCAAAGATGTATTTTCATTTGTTTGCATCATCAGATCATAGGTGCATCAGCATAGTCCATTTATAAAATGCATATAGAAAAACTACAAAGAATTAATTTTTCTTGGCCTCTTTGTTTGTTGCAGAACTGTAAAAAGTTGATGTTTCAATAATAAAAATTCTCTTTTTTTTTTTTTTTTTTTTCAAAAAACACTTGAGGAGGTAAAACAGGTTTCTGAATACAGCCTTACGAGAAGTTGTTATATTACATGTTTGTTTAATTGTAGGATTCCTAGCTTTCAAACTGTGATGTTAAATAAAAACACAACACTGCATACACACGTGAGCACACACCCAGCCTTTCACACTCACACACACTCAGACAGACAGTCACGCATGTCCATTGTCAAGTCTCTGGCTTGGCAGTATGTCAAACTATAATTTCAAGTGAGCCATGGGAATTTTAAGGATGTAGTGTTTCTCTCTGTTGCATTCATCCTCACATCACGTCGGCACGTTTGTCCCTCACTTTGTTCCTTAATTTAGTCCGGGCTTTGAATGCAGCGGAGTTAAACAGATGCTGTAAAGAGACAAACCAAAGTTACATAAATATGCACGTAAAACCTTAACAAATGAAACAGTGCTGATTTAATTCAAATTTTTTGGCAGACAGTTCAGAGAATCAATTGAATCTGACTTTACGCACCAAAATAAGACTTCTTGTGGTGTCAGAGTGACTTTTCGTTATTAATTACATTTTATAAGTGAAAAGGTTCAAGATTACCCTCTCTGTGCGGGAAATCCTGCTGGCTTTGACAGACGCATCCAAGATGAGAGGAGGTCCAAGTCCAAAAATATCCCTCAACAAAGGATTAAACTACACAAACAGACACAAAAACTCATTATAACAAACTCTACAGAACAGTGGTTCTCAAACATAGGACCAGGGCCTGTACAAGGTGGTCAAAAAACCTCAAAGGGAACCTCAAGATGACTTTAAATGATTTAAAACAAGCTTAAAAAGCATTAAAATAAGCAACAATAACCATAAATTGTACAAAAGGTCTACAAAAACCTCAATATATGGGTAGCCTAATTATGAATAAATGTAATTTTTATCATTGGAAATTTCAAGAAAATTTACAGAATCTTAAAATACCATAGGTATTTTATAAAGAATATACATTTTTCTATTAATGACACGCTCTAAAATGTGGTACAGTAGAAACTGCAGGGCTCCAGACAAAAAAAATCAACTAAGAAAAGATTGGCTCCTATAAGAAACAAAACTAGGCGGCAAATTATTTTTTTAGGTGCCACAGAATAAATGTGTTTTAATTATTTTAACTCTTTAACATTTCAGTCATACTGTCATGTGTTTATGTCTCATCTTTTCTTGTCTTTATCAGCATTTAATCCATCTTGTAGATGTCCTGGGAACTAAGGTTCACTTCAAGTGGGAACTAAACGTTTTTCCAACTTGAGAACAATACAGGCACAAAGAATTGTTTATTACATAGAATCTGTGCCATAACTCAGCATCAGTTGGCCATTGAGTGTAGTTTGGGCTCCACCTCAATGCATCCTATAAATGTTGTCATATGTCTTTCACACATCCAGCCTGTTTTTCTTTATTAGTAACATGCAATTTTACAGGAAATGTTGAATTTTATCTTTAGCTCCTTGCATTGTTTCTTATCATGTAGACAACAGGTTAAGTAAAAATATGCATCTAAGGCTATCTAATCTTATAAAATACCTTTTGATGTTCATGTTTATCTTGTACTATAGTAGTTAAAGAGAAAGATGTGACGGGTTCATGTGCCGCGTGGACTGAAGCGCTGTATCGTTCATGCCACATTAAAGAGCGCCAAAACCGTATTTATTGTTTGAATTACGTTATGAATTTGGCAGAATTTTAAAGCTGATACATTGTTTATTAAAAGGTAACAGAGAATAAAGCTTATTACGATTATTGGACGGCAAGAGCGCTACAAATAAAAGGAAGTTTACCCATTAACAGAACACAACATAGCCTATATAGACTACTGATAACAAGAAGCCATATTAGCATGGATTATAAACAAGAATTGTAAATGTCCACACAGCTGACAGCTTTACCTGTTGTAGTTTGTTCAGGTTGTGCACGAAATAGACTGCTTTTCTGCACTTTTACTTCGCATATTTCCGTTATTTTCAATCTCTCTCATGCTGCACAACTGGAGCTGCTTGTATTAGGTGTGCCGTCAGCGCTGGTGATTGGCAGAGACGAGGACGGTTTGAAAGGTTTTTTCCACCTAAACTTTGATGCGCATCGCCTCAGTTTATTACGTCAACGTAACAAAAGACGTGATCGCAAAACAATCAGTAAAAATGGCAAATTCTTAAGTCATAACATGTAAATTTATATAGTCAACAGTGGCAACCTCAGCAAAAACTCGCAAATTAATATTTTTGGTCGCAAACGCAACCGTTTTAGTCGCAGTCTGGAGCCCTGAATTGAGAGCAAAAAATACTTTAATCAGTGAATCACGAACATCACATAAAATCATTGCTTAAATAAAGTGGGATCCCTGAACATTGTTTTTAAAGCTTTTGGAATTCCAGAACTTACTATATACAGAAACTTTCATTATAAAGCACTGATTTTCTGATTTGTTTTAACTAGAATCAGAAGCTTGCATTTTAATTCTGATGTAATTCTGATTAGAAATATTTTAAAGTGCCCCTATTATGCCATTTTTAAGGTTGCTAATATTGTTTTATGAGTCTCCTAAAACAAGTTTACGTGCATCCAAGGTCAAAATAGCTTTAATTTTACCTCATTTCTAAATGATTCCTAAACGACTCGTGCGAAGCAGTTCGAAGAATCAGTCTCTCTAAA
>JAFVLL020026157.1:0-13591 GCA_021397915.2 Tor tambroides
TTTTAAAACTCATAATCCGCCCTGGTATGGATTTTTTTTTTCTTTTAATAATGGTTGGGGGGGGGGTTGCTGACAAAACTTGTGACCTCACTGACATGCAACCTTAGTCACAGTTCTTATTATTAATTAGCAATTAGACGAGAACAAAAAAATTATTGTTTGTTCAGATATACATGGCATGCCACTTCAAATGGAGTATTTGTAAATAGTAAATGCTATACTGTAATCTTGACAGTATATGTGATTGTGAGTGGTTTCTGTGGTAAACATAAAAGTAAAACAAATATTAACTTTATTTATATTAATAAATAAAATAAATTAGAATAAATTATACAGTAAGTTATTATTTTCAATTCACTGTTCACTGGTTTAATTAAAACAAACTCAGGTGCAATTGCTCTGTTAGTGCTGTTTATTTGAATAAGTGTGAACGCTGTCATTGGAACCTCAGTGAGCACCAAACAAGCAGCTGAGACCCCCTTCTCTGATGAAGTTTGACTAAAATATAGACACAACATGAACCAAACCCATTACAGTTTGGAGCCGCCATCTCCTTGCAGCAGATCTCTCTTCTGTTTGTTCTGTCACAAAATATGCATCATAAATTCTGTCCAATCAGGCTGTAACCTTGTCCTTATGCCTTTTGTTTGTATTTTTAGGTTTAATGTTACATATGACACTAAATGATATGACTAAATATACCATTTTCTTTTTTGGTCCAGACCAAAAGAACAAGGAGAACAGAACTATAAGCGTTAACACACCCCTAATGTCTTAAATCACCCAGTGAGCAAATAAATAAATAATAAACAAAAAAAAATGTTTAAGTTGCCATTTAATATTTTATTAATTTATTTATTTATTAATGTTAAGTGGATTTATTAGAATTATTAGAGGTGCTTTTACACTGTTAAAATCCACAATGTTTATTTATTTGTAAATTTTCAGGGAAAACCTCCCTGGACATTTTAAGTTTAAGGAGTACTGCCCACTGGTGTTCCGGAATCTAAGAGAGCGATTTGGAGTTGAACATCAGGATTATCTGGTATGAATTTTTTGTACAGCTTAAGTCTGATTGCATGAAAAGTGCTATTTTTGAACATAGTTCTCTACCGTACTTTAACTGTACTTTGAAAAGTTACATGTGAGTCAAAATCAAAGTTCACACATCACAATTGTTCACACAATATTTTGCTGTGAGTTTGCAAAAGCATTATTTGCATGAATCATGTCAGGCAGGCCTATACAAAAGGACTTCATAGGTGTTTTTTAGGTCATGTGCTCAACTACATTTGCATGGTGGCTATCATTTGCTTTTATGTTTGCATGAGGCACTTGCTTGTGCATTCTGCATTATGTGCATCTGCTTATAAAATAAAGCAAGCAAGCACATTTTATAATTCTTTATATGAATTCTTTATATGGAGTTTTGTCACGGCGTGCTGCAAGCACCAAGTAGCCCACACAGAATCTACATTTTAACCACAGAGCATGTTCTATAGAAAAGATTTTATTATTTATTTTCTTGTAATACTTGCATACACCAGTGGATCAGCATCCTGCACCACTTTGTGTTCAATGATTTTGAATCCTTTCCCATTGTACTGCTATCCAGCACGATCAGTGGAAGATGCCACTCAACCACTTGTAATGTAAATATCACTAACCCAAACCTCTTTGCAGAGACCTTGGTATTAGTGAATATTGTCAGTATATGATTTTCATTTGGGTTCTGTCTCTGCACCTGACAGATACAGTTATGGGAAAGGATGAGGTCTAGATTTTTCCCTGCTTTGTGGCATGTGTTTCTTTAAGGTCAAACATTTTGCAAGGCCAGAAAAGCTAGAAAGTCAGCCGCTTGAGTTTTGTCCAGGTGAATGTTGAAACAACCTAGGACTACAAGTAGGGTGCCATCCTCAGGGTAAGAGGACACCAGAATGCCTAGCTCCTCAAGGAAGTTGTCTAGCTTGCCTAGAGGATGATAAATAAGGGATAATGTACATACAGCTGGTTGTTATCACAGAATAAACCCCGACAGAGCAATCAGACCACCGGCACAAAGTGTAGTGGATCAAGTATCACCCTGATGTGGTGATGCAATGATTTTGAAGAACTATTATGTGCTGTTTCCAAATTTCTCTATGTGTATTTCAGGTTTCTCTTACACGTAGTCCTCCAGCAAAGGATGGCAAGAGTCAGGAAGCGGGATTGGTGTTGACATCATATGACCGAACACTAATTGTCAAGCAAATCTCTAGTGAGGAGGTGGAGGACATGCACAACATTCTTTCAGAATACCACCAGGTATTGCCTAATGTGTCTTAAGTCAGGTTGTTTAATAACAAGTAAATTTAACTTTTGTTAAATGCAATCTCTTGATTACTCTTAAAGGATTAGTTCATTTAAAACATGAAAATTATGCAATCACATACTAACCCTAATATCATAACACAACTATATGATATTCTTTCTTCCACAAAAACTAACCTTTTGAATAATGTACTGGTTGCTCTTTTCCATACAGTTACAATGATTGGCAATTTATCCTTAAAGTAGTGCCTATGGTACATGCACTATTAAAGGGTTAGTTCACCCAAAAATAAAAATTAGCCTGTGTTTTACTCACCCTCAAAGCATCCTAGGTGTATATGACTTTCTTCTTTCAGACGAATCCAATCGGAGTTATATTAAAAATTGTCCTGGCCCCTCCAAGCCTTTCAGTGGGGTAAGCAGGTGTTTTCTGTCAACAGTTCAGAAGACATGAAATACAATGCATGCATCCGTAATAAAACGTCCCTCACACGGCTCCGGGGGGTGAATAAAGGCCTCCTGTAGAGAATCCATGCGTTTTTGTAAGATAAATATCCATATTTCAAACGTAATAAACTCTTTTTTCTCACTTCCGGTATCTGTCGTACGCGGAAGAAATAAAGGCATTAACATCTTGGATGACATGGGGGTGAGTAAATTATCAGGAAATTTTAATTCTGGAGTAAACTAATCCTTAAATCCTGCCCCACACCTACACTTAACAATTATCTTACTAACTATTAATAAGCAGCAAATTAGGAGTTTACTGAGGCAAAAGTTGTAGTTTATAGTGAGAATTGGACCTTTAACCTGTTAACCTGCACCCCCCATTTTGGGCCTCACAGCTGAAATTGACCTACTTAAATTAAAATGGTAACATTTCCTGACAATAATGTGCTACACACACAATTTAGGTATCTTTGGAAAGAAGACACTAGGCTTTACTATCCATCATCCAGAATTGATAATGCTCAAAAAAATAAAAAGTTATAGACACTGAAGTGCCTTGAAAATGTTTTACGACACTGAATGTTTTTTTTATTTCATAAACAAATACATGAAATAAGTCCTGGAGCCATCGAGAAAAGTAATGGGTTGAAAGTCACATGTCTAATGAGTTTATATTTCAAATTTGAAGATGATACCTTGAAAAATGAGATTCCTGCAAACATTTTTCTGAGAATATTTATAGTCCCCCACCCCCCTCTGTTTGATGAAAATTACCACCAAATGTACTGAAGAATTCCACAAACTATTTTAGTCATTATACATAGTTTTTCAATTATAAAATAATAGACAGAACTTTAGACATCATATAAGTGATTTATTTGAGCACTAAAAAATACAATAAGAATAATTTGAGTAATAAAAAAGAAAAAAAGAAAAAGAAAAAAAAAAGAAGAATTTGCTTTGTGTCCAGTAGCCTACATACTCAATACTCTGACTGCCAGAGATAAACTGAAATTGCCAGACATTCACACTGATTGCAGTCAGTAATCATAGGCTGATTCGAGTCCATAGAGATGATAATAACACACATCATCAATAATAGCCGGTCATTGACAGCCGTCATAAAGTCGGTAATTACACGCTGATGTGCGTTCATAGAGATGTAAATCATGCATATACAGTCACGTTCTACACAAGACACACACACACACATATGGTAAATGTTGAAAAAAAAGAAAGAAAAAGAGTTATTTGTGCAAAAAGGCGATCGCTAAGTTGCGCCCCCCTCAGATGACAGGTGCGTCACAGCGTGCGTCACGCGGCGTCACGAGAGAGCGCCAAATTCAAATAAACTATATTCCGCGGATCTGTGACTTTTTTTTTTTTTGGATGGTTTCATTCTGTTTGTAAAACTGTATGCTACAAAACCGTGTTGTTTTTTTACCACCAAGACGCTGTTTTTGAGCGTAATTTATTCCATAACGGACACAAACAATAACTCCCGGTGAAAAGACGTAAACAAAGGAATATCCATCCAAATTACAGCGTTATTGTTTCGTTGGACTAAAAGTGCTGGAAGAAATGCTGTTCTGTGGACCCTTACCTCTCTAACTAAACCGGGATTTCAGCAGTGGACGCGTTTGTGACTCGTTATTACAATGAGGTACTGCTTTTTCATTCTGCATGTTTTGATGTGTACTGCTTACACAAATGTAGCAAATACATACCTTATAAGCTTTCAATCGAAAAACAGCGATCAATCGTCGATGCTTGAGGCTTAGACCTTCAGAATGATTTATAGTTTGTCAAGATTAACTTTGTCCCGCTTCATATATTCTATTCCAAAACAATGACATGTGCAAACAAAGAGTGTTCGGTGCTTTGGCGTCCTGGAGCGGGTTAAATAAAGTGTGACCAGAACTATTTCCCAAAATCCAAAACTGAAGGGACATACAACAACGTACACTTGTTAAAGCCTGACAAATAGAGATGTATATAGAATTAAATTATAAATATAGTGTACCTTGCAAAATTTAGCTCCAACCCTGATTAACACATCTGGAAAAATCAGGTCTATCTGTGAAGACAGTTATGCCTGTGAAGAAAGCCTGAAGCAACTGAAGTAATGTACCTGTGATGCCCAAGTTGGAAAGAGTGAACATTAGGAATAAATGCTTCTTCCTGTTTAATTCCTTCTTGTCATCTCCAGTGAGGATCCCCACTGTCTGAACATCCTGCCAGTCCTCCTGTTTCTCTGTTTGCTGCATCTCCTTGTGTCCTCATGTCCTGTCCTCCAAGGCCCCAGTTTGAATTTTAGTCTCTGCCCTCTATGTCGCAGTGCTCCATTGGTTCTTATGCTCTTTCATAGCTGCCTGGCTGCTTTGATTTTCGGGTTACTTCTCTGACAATCAACCTATAAACTACAGTATAAACTGCTAAAGTGATCATTCTCTTTGTCTGGTTTCTTTCTAGCCATTTTTGTGAAAATTCTGTCATCATTTACTCACCCTCAAGTAGTTCCAAACCTGTATGAATTTCTTTGTTCTGCCGAACACAAAGGAAGATATTTTGAAGAAAGTTTGTAACCAGGCTGTTTTGGGGCACCATTGACTTCCATAGTATGAAAAAAAAAATACTATGGAAGTCAATGGTGCCCCAGAACTGCTCTGTTTCCCACATTCTTCAGAATATCTTCCTTTGTGTTCAGCAGAAAAAAGAACCCCAAATACAGGTTTGGAACTACTTGAGGGTGAGTAAGTGATGGCAGAATTTTCATTTTTGGGTGAACTGTCCCTTTAAGATGAACTTGAATGATGTTTGGATGGATAGATTTCTCCAGGCACACCAAGCATAAACCAAAGATAAAGCTAGATAAAGAAATTTACCGAAACCAAAAGAGGCCAGTACTTTTTATTCCCTTTTCTCTCATATTAAAACTTTTTTTTTCACCTCAGCACATCGTAACGTGCCATGGTAGCACACTACTTCCCCAGTTCCTTGGCTTGTACCGTGTTACTGTGGATAATGAAGACACATACCTTTTAGTCATGAGAAATATGTTCAGCCACCGACTAACTATCCACAGGAAATATGACCTCAAGGTAAATAAATTCTTTACTCATTGTCTACATTTTTAATTACTGATTTATTAATTTGTTATTGAGCTATCGTGATGAGGAATTAACAGACAGTTTTGTTATGGTGACTAGACATGTATAAAAGTTATTGCTTTTCAGTCAATTTGCACATTTAAGGCAATCTAGTACATTTAATTACTAATTTATTTAATTATAATTTGTAGCATTACTGTTTCATATTCATGTAGATCAGCTATTACTTTTATAAGCATTATTAATTATTGTTATGCATCTTTATATGGCATTTCATTTTATAGGGGTCACTGGTTTCTCGAGAAGCAAGTGATAAAGAGAAGGTAAGAACACTACAACATAATATACCACAAATCATATTGTTTGTCCAAAACATTTACATTTATGTTGCAGATAAACATACTCTGTACTCTTTCTGTTGCAACTTACAGCAAAGTTGCAATAACAACAGGTGTTCAAGTACCTAAAATAGCAGAGAATTAAGCTGTGACAAGGTTATATGTTCAGTTCCCAGGGAATGCATGTAAAATGTATACATGAAATGCAATGTAAGATGATTTTTATATAAGTATCTTACACAAATTTTTGTATGCTGAAACTGAAGAATCTGGGGCATGTTTAAAATTATCATAAATGTTAACATAAGACAATTTCCTAAATCTTCCTACAAATTTTTGGTAGAGTGTGCAGACTTTCTTCAAGTGTTCTACCTTTTGAAATTTTTGTCTACACACCTCATTTGGACTGATTTAAAGCCGAGGTGAATTCCTGGCTGTTCTTGCGCTGAGGAATAACCAGTGACCTTTTCAACTGAATTGTGTGCTCAGACCTTGCTCAGGGATAAGCTGCATTACAGCTTACAGGGTCTGTGGGTTTTGCAGGGGAGTTAGTAGGCACATTTTAAGCGGATAACCTCTGTCACCTAGGAAACAAAGAATGCCGATAAGAGAATAAAAATGTCTTAATTCTGTCATTTGCACAATTGAACAATAGTCACAATTGAACAATAGTCGCAATAGCCCTGACTTCTCTTTGAAAGGGTTCTGTAGCAAGCAACCATACAGGGGCATAGCGTATGGGTATGCAGTTGCAGATTGGGGACCATTTCTTTATTAAGTTAATTTTTTAAAAAAATGTTTGGAATTGTTTGGAATTTTTTCCATTTGTTAAATTCAAGTTTTTGTTTTTTTAAAGTTCCAAGCAAGCGGCCAGAGGTAGACAGTGAGTTGAGCATATGTTTGATCAATTTAACCTTCTCAAATCAACACGACTTGCCTAAAAATAAAATCTATAGAAATAAAACACTTCATGCATTTCAAAATATTAATTAAAAAATTTAAGATAAATGTGCACTATTAGGAGCATATCCAATTGTTTGTGCGGAGAGTGGAAGCTGAAGCGTGCTTTACAAGACATGGAGTTGCCAGTGCGATCACTTGTATTTTTTTTTTTTCTTAATAAGAGTGGAAACTTAAAATACAACATCATTCGGAACTGCAAAGGGTCTACTTTTATTTGCGTGCACTCACAATATCAACAAAACGTTGTGCTTTTGTAAAATAAAGAAAACAAACAGGATGCGCTTTCTGCAGTCTTGATCTTGAGCAGGAGCGCTTCACAAAAATGAACCGAAACTCAGCTAATACTTGCCTCACAGTCATGATAAATATATCTATAGAATGCTATGAATTACTATTTTAAAATGAAATAATTCAAATCAAAAACAAAAACTCTTTCATCATGTGATCCTTAAAGATGCATTTCTCTCTAAAGGCACGTCCAATGAGGAGATGGCGAGTCTAAAACACTAGTTTATTAATAAATAAATCAAATATCTCCTTACTTACTTTTTTTTTTGGTTAGTTTTTTAGTTGTTTTTTTGTTTTGGGCCGCTGTTCCAAGATTGTGTTTGCATGCAGTACAAATAGTCTATGGCGGCATTTTAGCAAAATGTTGAAAAACAAATAACTAACTAAATAAATAAGATTAATGTCATAATATTTTAAGAATAAAATCAAAATTATGATAATAAAATCATGTTATATTGCGTGAAGTTAATGTGAAAATTCCACCTATACTCCACCAAAATAAAAGTCATTCTTCACATTTAACATGAAAAACAGCAATAAAATGTAGGCTTATTGACTTTTTTGAAACTCTGATTGATCGATTTCATGAGACATTCGTTTGTATAAAATTGTTCAGATTTTTTTTCAACATGCATTCAAATATTTATTCATGTTCATTTCATGCTACAAATATTAAAGAGGAAAATATTATTGATTCACATGCTGCTTGAACTGAGGCGAATATAGCCTAGTTATCTCACTAATTAAAGAGCGTAAAAACACATTTATTGTTTGTATTTTATCTTAAAACTGACAAGAAGGCTGAGACTTTGTGTCATAATAAAAGTAACAAAGCACAAAGCTTATTGTGATTATTGGGTGGCTTGCGTGCTACAAATAATGAATGGACTTGAAAATGCTAAATATTATTTCCAAGCATTTATACCATAATTAAAACAGCTTGTGAATAGTCACGTAACGAAAAATCTAAGCAATATTGGAAAACACGCCCTCTGCATAATGCATGATAGGCAAGCTTATAAACAAATACTGCCATTCATTAACATAATTAATTACTGGATCAATTAATTTCAGACAGCCTATTTATACATTCTCACAATCACAGTAGTAATGCATATTGTCATTCCCTATTATTTTTACATTTACAACATCATAATTATCATTAAGTTGTCTACACTTAAATCTGTAGTTACAGTACAAGTCATCGGTGAATAAAATGCTCACCGGAGTGCAAAAATTTTTGGACAAATATTTGTATAATGAAACCCATAGACTTTAAGATCAATCTGATCACACATGCATTTAATAAATGAGGCCTCTGCATGGTCTCCATGATTCTTTATTTCACTGTTAATATTCCAGAACCTTTTAAATCAGAACGTAATATATCTGAAAATAAACTAAATCAGAAAATCAGGAAATAAAGATAAATGGTATTGACAAAATTACTCACACCTAAGCGTAATCTTAGCACAGGCCTTTGGTCAAAATAATCAAGCACTTTCTACACTGTAAAAAAAAAAAAAAAGTTGAGCCAACTTAAAATTTTAAGGCAACCAGCTTCAGCAGATTTTTGAGTTTTCTCAACTTGTTGTTTTAAGTTTATACAACAAAAAGTTGAGAATTATCTTAACATATTATTGAGGGTTATCTTACCTCACCTCATCATCTTACCTTAGAAAAGTAATTCTAAGATATAATTTTATGCATGTGTGTACTTAGAGCCTGTTAATCAGTATTACAGCACCACCATGAGGTTGAATTATGCAAGAAAGCTGGACCTCTGCCAAAAAAATAAAATAAAATTGTGTTCAACAATTAGAATAAGCCAATGCTATACCATCTAGAATTTGCCTCACTACTGATCTCTTTAATTTGGTTCCATCTATCCACAGATTCATTCAATGAATCCTGGTCATTTTTTGTCTAGTCAAGTCACCTTTATTTCTAGCGCTTTACACAATACAGATTGTGTCAAAGTAGCTTTACAAAGATAAATGGGAAATAAAATAAGCAATTATACAGCTACAGTACAGATTCTGCAGTAAACAGCTTTAGAAGACAATAGTGTCAGTATTTAGCTCAAGATAGTCAGATCAATAACAGTGTGAAGTTAATTGATTAGCTATAGGACGTTCTACAATAAGCAGCAATGTTGTTATTCAGCTTGAATCAGTTCAGTTGATTCAAGTCAATTCAATACCACTGTCGATGTTGCAAGATGTGATTCAGCTGTAAAGAAGCTCTACAGAAAACAATAGTGCCATCATCCAACTTAATTCAGTTCATCCAGTGATGTCAGTCAATGTGGTCATATTGATAAATTACTGAAAGTTACAGCGGTGGCCAAAATTATCAGAACACTAGTATTTTCAACAGCTAAAAAATGGTCAGTTATTTAGTCAGTTATTTCTATCATTTGCTGAAGTGTGTCAGGAAAATATCAGTTTACATTCCCAAACATTCATTTTGCCATTAATTGTAATAATCCAGCGAGATTTGTGTTTGCACAAGGAGTCTGACAACAGCCAGTGCTCCACACAGAGATCTGATCTCACCATCATCCAGTCTGTCTGGAACAACATGAAGAAACAGAACAAACTGAGACAGACTAAATCCAGAAGAACTGTGGAGAACAACGTCTCCAAGATGCTTCAAGAAACCTACCTGCAAAGCTCCTGAGAAACTCTGCGCAAGTGCACCGAGGGCAAAAGCTGCTTTAAACGCAAAGGATGGTCACACCAAATGTTGATTTAATTTAGTTAATAGAAGTTAATTGATAAAGAAAATCTATTTATGACATTTTGACAGCATCCTCATTTTACAGCATTTTTACACAAGAGCCTAAAACTTTTCACAGTACTGTAGCTTTGCAGGTAGGTTTCTTGAAGCATCTTTGAGACGTTGCCACAGTTCTTCTGTCTCTAGTCTGTTTCTTCATATCATTCCAGACAGACTGGATGATGATCAGATCAGATCTCTGTGTGGAGCACAAAAATCTCACTGGATTATTACAATTAATGGCAAAATGAATGTTTGGAAATATAAACTGATATTTCCTACTGACACACTACAGCAAAAGATAGAAATAATTGATTAAACCCATGTTTCTAGGTGGTGAAAATACTAGTGTTCCGATCATTTTGGCCACCACTGTAAGTGTCTTTCCATCCAAGCAAACCGTGTAGGCCGTGTAGTCTCTACAAATGAGCTGATGAGTTGAATCATGTGTTTGATTAGTTTAATGTTGCTGTGTCTTCAGGAACAGGGTAGGGAAACTCTATTGTAGACCATGCCAAATGCATTGTTTCCCTTGTTACAAAGCTCACGTTGTTACAATTTTAGCAATACTGACTTCAGGTTTGTGCTTGAAGTCATTGGCAAAAAATGAAAATGGTTGTTGCTCACTGTACAGTTCATGGAGAGCACCTCTTTAGTGTGTGGCCATCGTTCACAGCCATTTTTATTGTGGCTATGTATCTGTCGGCAGATAGAAGTGTTCAGCATAAAATCAACTATTGATGAATATTGTTTTGAGAGTTCTGCAGCATTATCATACCATTCTTTGTTATTATAAACATACACAAGCCTGTGACTCTTAACAGTCAGTGTTGTGTCTTTGTCTGCTCAGTAGCAGTGTAGTAGCAACAATCCTTCATAATTCTTTCCAGCAAGGAAAGGTTTACTGAAAGTTCTTGCATAATACAGACAAACAAGCTCCAGTTCTTACATTCTTAAAGAAAACACCCATTCTTAAAGACTTAAAGTCTAGTAAAACAGAGCAAACCATTACAGAACAAAACAAGGGGGTTCTCAACAAATGTACATAGACAACATAAACCTAGACATATTGAATAATATCTGCTTATATATTTCTGCATTTAGTGTTACATTTTTAATTATGCAAATTATGGCTCTTACAAGCAGGTTAACCCGTGCATTTAAATGATGTGTCCAGCTTTTTTAGCCATTTTCTGTTCAAACAAACACGCATCTTATGCTGGGCAGTCAGATGGTGTTGAATACATTCTAGTTTATTGTCTATGAAGTGTACATTGGAAAGCAATATTGTCAGAAGAGCCACTCTGGTGGGCTTAGCCTTTAGTCTAACTCAGCTATAGCTACACTTGCCACATTTTCCCTTGCGTTGCTTTTGACTTCTTACTTTCTCACACCGTGTTGGAAATCTTATTTTTGTGAAATCTCAAAAGGAATCCTGCTGTGCATGGCAAATCTTGTCTTTGTCTACCAACCATATTAAGATGTATATTACAAATATACATTTCTCTTATCTTTTATTATATGTAAATTGTGAGAATAAGCAACTTGGCTGTTAAATATTGTTTTGGCTACTTTTAGAGTTACTTCTATCTGCATTTTTCACGTTATCTTGTTGCAGAGGCATAAAATGTCGGATCCTTCATGTATTTCTTGAAGAAATTATGTTTACATGTGATCACTACAACTTGAGGTTTTTTCTTATGTATATTCCATCTTTTTTCTTGCTGACATCTAAAAGAGTTTTGTCTTCAAGTATTTGCAGCATTGTATGAACTTGTACTTGTATTGTATGTGATATGCTTCCCAGTTATAAACTGACATGGTTTTCTCAAAATGTAAAATTTGTTCTTGAATATAATTGCTTGAAAATCATTTGGAAACCCAGGTGAAGGAACTGCCAACCTTCAAGGATGTAGATTTCAGAAATAACATGCAGCGAGTGTACATCAGTGAAGAGGAGAAAGAAAAGCTTTTGGATAAACTGAACAGGGACGTAGAGGTGAGATGATTCACATATTATTACCATCGGCTCAAATGTACTTTTAACTATATGTGAAATATTTCTTTATAGTTTTTACCCCCTTTCAAACTGAGAAGCCGAGGTCATTCTTATACCCAGTAAACCTTTTCACTTTCTTTTTCTCTGAAAACATGAGAAAGCATGTCGCAGTGTCCATGACCTTAAGGAACATTTTCATCTGCAAATAGCAAAATATACTTTTTCATATGTTTCATATCAGACTATTTCTCAATTAGATTATGTATACAAATATGAAATTGTACCCTATATGCTGCATGCCCTCTTGCATTAAGCAGAGGAGGAAATGTTTTTTATATTGCACATGATAATATGTTCTGCTCAGTTAACGCTGCCTATATTATTTTCTATAGAAGAACTAGGGACATATTGAAGCTAACTGTCTGTTTGTATATCTGTATGTGTTTTGGCAAGTTTCTTGTGCGTTTGAAGATCATGGACTACAGCCTGCTGCTGGGCATTTATGATGTCGGGAGGGCAGAGCAAGAGGAAGCAGAAGAAATGAAAGACTCTTTAAGTGAAGAGGAGGAGGATTCAGAGAATGACCTATCCTTTATGAATGTGGGGTCTTTTGGCACTTCCCCTGAGGGCATTGCAGGGTACATGAGCTCTTATAAACCTCTTGGTCCAGGAGAGTTTGACCCTTATGTTGATGTGTATGCCATCCAGAGTGCAGTTGGTGAGTCACATTCCAGTCTCTACACTGTAAATAAGTTAAATAGGTCAGCATTATTTGCATGTCAAGCTGTTCATGAAAACATTCAAAGAAATAATAGATAATGATAATTAATGCAAACTGAATAAAGCGTAAATAAGTTGTCCCAAAAAATGTCCTTTACTAATTCTGTTCATTTTAAATGCCTGATGGCTTTCAATGCAGATTCAGACTTATCAAAGTGCATATCCTTTGAATTTGTTTAAATCCTTACATTTAATTTTTTACTCTTGTGTTTGTCTCTCATTAATCTAGGTGCCCCACACAGAGAGGTATACTTCATGAGTCTCATAAACATTCTGAGCCAGTATGATACCAAGAAGAAAGCAGCCCACGCAGCAAAAACAGTCAAGCATGGAGTAAGTGACACTTTATGAATGGACAACTGAGGTTTTATTGTGTAGTTATTTGAATATATGCTTTTTACACTTTTATTGTCAAAAGACTAAACTGAGCTGTAAATACTCTTATCGTTATAATTACTATAGTTATTACATGTTACAATTTTTTTTTTTTTAGTTCTGTTTTGCATTTTTCATTTTTTTTCTTTCAATTTAAAGGCTGGGGCTGAAATCTCTACAGTTCATCCTGAACAGTA
>JAFVLL020026159.1:0-12500 GCA_021397915.2 Tor tambroides
GACAAACATCTAATTCTGTACAATGTGTGGTAATACTGCCGCTCTGTAGTATAAACAGAGTACGTGCGATCGCGAATCTCCAAAGTGAAACTAAAAAGCCATCGTGCATTCAAAAGCGGTTTCAATGCCAGGCATAATAGCGGCTCCCTGATGCCTGCAATTTTATACAGTATGATTACCTAATGATAAAACTGCGAAAGAAAGTATTGAAATATATATTTATCTCCCATCTCGTATTTATTCCCTTTAAGGAGTTCCGTAGTACGTCATTTTTTTTTTTTTTTTTTTTTTTTTAGAAAAACCGATTTTCATTCAAACAAGTCGACATTAACTACACATTCGAATTAATCGATAAAATCGATTTATCGCCCAGCCCTAACACATTGACTTATATAGGATAATCTTGTACCATATTGATATAAAAATACAAAGAGAAAGAAAATACATTCCATTCGCTGTTATTAACAACATGAAATGCATTAAACATTACGTCAAGGCTTCCCAAACGGTGGGTTGTGAGTTTAATGAAAAGCCAATAATTAATTAAATCATAAAAATGTAAGATTAAAATAATTTTAAAATAACAACATATTGCGTGACCATTAACCAATGTCAGAGAACTGTAAACATGCAAATGTGTAACATAATCATTAAATTATTACCTTAAAATCTTAAGGCTAATTTAAGTTAATATATTAAGTGAAAGAGGTTTGGCTGACAAAAAAAAAAAAAAAAAAAAAAGTTTGGGAATTTCTGCATTACATATAAATAGGATGTGTAATGTGAATTTAGAAAGTAAAAATTTAAAATTTAAATTTA
The DNA here is from genome assembly GCA_021397915.2 of Tor tambroides. Taxonomy (NCBI): domain Eukaryota; kingdom Metazoa; phylum Chordata; class Actinopteri; order Cypriniformes; family Cyprinidae; genus Tor; species Tor tambroides. Next base: position 820 of record JAFVLL020026159.1, read on the forward strand.
AATTTAAAAGATGAAAGAAGAATTAGGAAGAATGCAAAAAATTATGAACAATTTATTGTTATTGTGTGAATGGTATGTAATGATGTAATCGATAAAAAAGTAACTGTTGTCTGATTGCAAGTATTTTGAAATGTAATATAATCTAATTTTTGGAATCTGATTACATAATCCAGATTACATCAATTACTACCCAGCCAGCACGACATCTCTATAAACCTATTAGCCTACAGCTCACACTATTCAATAACTTACTAGCATAGCGCTAACACAATTTTCACAACATATGTGAAAAGTGTCAATTTTTTGAAATTGAGATTTATACATCATCTGAAAGCTGAATAAATAATCTTTCCATTGATATATTATGGTTTGTTAGGATAGGACAATATTTGGCTGAGATACAACTATTTGAAAATCTGGAATCTGAGGGTGCAAAAAAATCTAAATATTGAGAAAATCACCTTTAAAGTTGTCCAAATGAAGTTCTTCGCAATGCATATTACTAATCAAAAAATAAGTTTTGATATATTTACTGTAGGAAATTTACAAAATATATTCATGGAACATGATCTTTACTTAATATCCTCTTGATTTTTGGAATAAAATAAAAATGTATAATATTGACCCGTACAATGTATTTTTGGCTATTGCTACAAATATACCCATGCTACTTCAGACTAGTTTTGCGGTCCAGGGTCACATATAATACTGTTTTGTAGAATATAAGCAGTTTTGTTAGGTGTCTAACTCAACGCTGTGGATTCAGTAAAAACACTTTATATCTGTGAATGCAAGTCATCAACTCAGCTAGGAGAGACTGTTCTGTAAACACGTTCCATCAAAGTCAATCACGACCACGACTTTAGGGACTTCCTAATGGTGCAAGTTCTCCAAGCGTTACTATAGGGAGTATGGAGGAATGAGCTTTTACAGCCACCATAAAAATTGAACCTAGAAAGATGTAACTGAGACTAAATAGCTTCAGTAGAAACACATTAATGAGACAAGTGAAAATGCAAATATGCAAATATACACACCAAAAAGGACAAGTGGAATGCAAGGACTGTCTTCAAGGATGAGCTAATTCACAAATTCAGCGAAGCTAAAGCAAGCAAATGTTATTCTTTGCCAAACAGACTGTGTAAGTCATTCAGCTCTCAATTACTCTTAACTCAAAACAGTTAAATGTACCACTGTCAGTAACAAGATGGCAAACCACAGTACTGGGCTATAACGCGAGTAACAGAAGAAAAGAAGCTGAACGCAGATGGCATTACATTATATAATAGACTAGCAAAATATATTATTATTTATAAAAATAAATTAAAATGAATTACATTACAAATAACCAGTCACAAGATGTCTTCATTTTAAATGTAAAACTTTTGTCAAATTTCAAACCGAGTGTAAAAGTGAGAAACAGAAGAAGGAGGGATTTTCAATTAATCTGTTCCTCAAACAAAACTACTGTATGCCTTCAAAAAACTTGGAATATAGTCGTATGGACTATTTTTAGGACACTTTTCTGGTGTTTTTGTCCGTTGTGATGCATGGCAGTAGAGCTGCACGATTAAAGGCCCAAGAACGATAACTACTAAGATAACGATACTAGCGTCCACACCAGTGAACGATATCATCTGTTTATTCTAATTGCACGCTCGTCTGCCGCTTTCAATTCTTGAGCTCATTACAGCAGGATGGATTCTGATTGGGTGTCAATGTTTTTATCGTTCATCAGCTGGGAACAAATCATTGTGAAAGTGATTCATTCAAATGAATCAAACATTTTTTAATAGAATGAGGCAATTAATATTTTGTCACAGCCTCTAGTAAATTACATGTTATTTTGTTTAGTTCAGAATTGTGGAAAAATCGTGATTTCTATTTGAAACAAACAAACAAAATTGATTCTCAATTTATCCAGAATTGTGCCGCTCTACATAGCAGCGTAATTTCCATCCACTTTCATTGTAAAGTGCAACTCTCCAAATATCTCCTTTTGTGTTCTACTGAAAAAAGAAAATAATGAGTTTGGAAGGACACGAGGGTGAATAATGACATTTTCATTTTTGGGTGAACTGTCTCTTTAATATCAATCAATTCTTTTAAACAGCTTTCAAACAAATCGTTTTACAGTACAGCAACCTTCGCTTCAGCTTCCCGCTGAGCAGTTTCAGTTCACAGTCCACCGCAACAGGGGATCGAAATGAAATACAATCTTACTCCTTCAACGAGATAACCATTCAATCCTGGTTATATGACAAAAACTGGCGGAAAAGCTCTACTTTTAGCCGCCATGAGTCAAGCTGTGATTCTATGACTCTCAAACCATGGCCTGTATTTTAATCTTAGACACCGATCTCAGATCAGACATCCATTTATCGTATGAAATGATGGTCAGAAGATAGCAAAAACAGCACTGATCTAGATTCAGCACTCCGTCCCACTAATAATTCAAACAGTCTCTATTTTTCCCAGATGGATTTTGCTGCTATACAGCGTGTGAATGACAGGCGGATGACACACGCTTGCACTTCAGTAGCTACAGATGGAGGGAAAAAAATCTTGCCTGTTCCTGCTGAGCCTATTGGAGGAAAACCTGGCTTGCGGTTCCTGCCCTGTCCTGCTTTTTATGTCAGACTCAGTGCTTTGGGGATTTAGAAAGACACGTCAATCCGCAAAAAAAAAAAAAAATATCTCAGAGCGTGCCGAAGGAAGCCACGCACATTGGACCTTACCATCCGTAGATGAATCAGCAAGTGTAACTGGAATTTGCAGTACAGACTCTGAAATATATATCAAAGAGCGAAGCTTTTAAAAGTGGAGATCTCTCATATCACACACATCAAAGTGTTCAGGCTACATAATGTTTGGACCCGCAACACTGTGACCATTCAATGCAGAGCGCTTCATTTAAGACGTCCCACCCTAAGCATGTCTCTTGAATTATACATCAAGCAGATGGTGTGCAGAATCGTCAAGGTAAGACCTTAAATAATTCAGTGCAGGCAAACCCCCAGTTCACCCCCACTGCATTTTTTTGTTTACTGTTGGTTTTGCCGAGCGGGGATTTGCAACGATAGCAGCGTGCAGCAACACGCCAATGGGAGATTCTGCTGACCGGGGGCGAGACGTGCACAAAATAACTTTATTATTCTTTCATATTTGAGGGGACAGATGTTCCTCAGCATTTTTTTTTCTGGCTTATGCTAGGAGTCTCAATATCAAAAGCAGCTTATACTGAAGCACCAACATGATTGCATAGAAATGCAGGAATTGCTTTGACACTGATCCAAGTTCTCCTTTGCCGAATGAATATTTCAGTCTATGTATAAATAATTATAAAATAACATATAATATAATTGTAAATGAACAAATGTAAATAATATAATATGCATTAATTATATATTAATTACATTATATTAATATGATGTCACTTATTATACATAATTATATTATATATAATTTAATTCTTGTTTAAAATATTGTATATTCATGTATAAATGTAAATATATTAATTAGATTAAATGTAAATATATAAAACAAATACATTTTCATAGCAAGAAATGAAAAATTCTAGTTGAAAATAATAAAATTATAAACAATTACACATGTAAAAACATGTATAAAATAATGTCAATTTAATATGCTAAAACTAAATTAATATTAAAACTAAAATTAAATACAGTTTTCATGGCAAGAATAGAATTGTTGGATGGAACTCTAAACAAATATACATGTAAAAACATGTATTTGATAATGTAATATTAAAAATAAATTCATATTAAAACTAAAATCAATTATTTATATGGCAAGAATAGAACTGTTGGATGGAATTATAAACAATTATACAATACATGTAAAAACATGTATACAATAATGTAAATTTAATGTTAAAACTAAAATAAATTATTTTTATGGCAAGAAAAGAATGGTTGGACCGAATTATAAACAATTATACAATAACATGTATCTATGATATAGGATATCATAGAGAACTGTGGGTGGGTTCTTGTGACTTGGGCAAGTAACTAACTAACCAACTAGCAATTGACATTGAACTGTACGAAATATTTTAATGACCATGTACAAATCAGGAAAATCAAGTTGAGTCGACCAATGAGCCTTGCGGTGTCTTCCGCAGCAAGCAACACAGTGCTGAGGACAGGTGTCAGAGAGAGAGACAGAGACAGCGAGACAGACGATGAGTAAAAACCAGAAGGACTGAGAGGTAGTTAGTGAGAAAAAGAAGGCAAGAAAGAGAAACAGAGAGAAGGAAAGAGAGACAGACAGAGGAAGAGGAAGCTGTAATGAAGTGTCATAATTTAGCAGTCATAATACAGATGGCAAGGCAGCTCCTTGCTGCTTTTCATTGTTCTATGCCAAAAAGCTGGTGGAGAGCAACCGTCAGTCCTTTGAAAACAGCCGTAGAGAGAGATGCATTCACTCAACCTGTCATTTCACCCACCATTATGTTCCCTTTCTAAAAAAAATGATTTCTGCTCGTCATGGCAGAGGAAATAATTGGATGTGAAAAGCATGGTCACATTCGGGTCAGAGACAGCCTTTTGCCTTTCTTAAATTAAATCCATTCTGTTTGAGTGTGATAAATTTCTGCCTTTCCCTTTTTGATTCCTTCTCTATTGCTATATTCATATTATTTTTCGGAATATTGTTTATATTATCTTTTCATAAACGGTTCGTTCCTTCCACCCACAATTTCCTGAAAGGACAATTGCACAACATGAATCCTCACCCCTAAAGACAACAAAATCTATTTGTAACTGTTCTTATGGGAGCTACTGCTTTAAAAATATCTGCAGGCAATATATTTGCCTATATATTTTTTTACTATTTGAGAGCGGAATCTGAAACATTATACAGTGGGTACGGAAAGTATTCAGACCCCCTTAAATTTTTAAAAATTTTTTATGTTGCAGCCTGATACTACAATTGTTTAAATTCTTTTTTTTCCTCATTAATCTACATGCCGTACCTCATAATGACAAAGTGAAAACAGAATTTTAATAATGTCTGTAAATTTATTAAAAAGAAAAAACTGAAATATCACATTTACATAAGTATTCAGACCCATATACTCTTACTTAGTTAGAGCACCTTTGGCATTAATTACACAGCTTCAAGTCTTTGGGTATGATGCAACAAGCTTTGCACACCTGGATTGGGGGAGTTTCTGCCATTCTTCTTTTCAAATCCTCTCAAGCTCTGTCAGGTTGGATGGGGACCGTCCGGTGGACAGCCATTTTCAGATTTCCTCCAGAGATGTTCGATAGGAGTTCAAGTCCAGGGTTCTGGCTGGGCCACTCTAGGACATTCACAGAGCTGTCCCTAAGCCACTGCTGTGTTGCCTAGGCTGTGTTTGGTTCTTGTCCTGTTGGAAGGTGAACCTTCTGCCCAGTCTGAGGTTCTGAATGCTCTGGACTGGGTTTTCACTAAGGCTATCTCAGTATTTTGGTGCATTGAGCTTTTCTTCTACTCTGATGAGTCCCTCAGTCCCTGCCGCTGAAAAACAGCCCTACAGCATGAGGCTGCTACCAGCACACTTTACTTTTAGGATGATGAGCAGAGCTAGTTTCTTTCAAACATGATGCATGGAATTGAGGTTCATCAGACCAGAGAATCTTGTTTTTCAGAGTCCTTTAGGTGCTTTTTTGTAAATTCCAAGTGTGTTTTCATGTGTCTTCACTGAGGAGAGGATTGAGTCTGGCCACACTGCCATAAAGCACAAATTGGTGGAGTGTTGCAGTGATGTTTGTCCTTCAGTAGGTTTCTCCTATCTCCAAATATGATCATGGAGCTCAACTAGAGTGACCATCAGCTTCTTGGTCACCAGTATAACCAAAGCCATTCTCCATGAATTGCTCAGTTTGGCCAGGAGGTCAGCTCTAGGAAGAGTCCTGGTTGTTCCAAACGTCTTACATTATGTATAAATGGAGGCTACATGCTTCTGTGAACCTTCAGTGCAGCAGAATTTTTTCTGAACTCTTCCCCAGATGTGTGGTTTGATGCAATCCTGTCTCTGAGCTCTACAGGCAGTTTTTTTGACCTCATGGTTTGTTTTTCCCTCTGATATGCATTCGCTCTGCGGCCTTTTATAGAAGGTGTGCCTTTCCAAAACATGTCCAATCAATTTAATTTGACTCCAATCAATGTGTGGAAACATCTCAGCAATGATCGAAATGCGAGGCACCTGAGCTAAATTTCAAGTTTTGTTGCAAGGGTCTGAATACGTAAATGGGATATTTCAGTTTTTTATTTTTAATACATTTACAGACATTTCTAAATTCCTGTTTTCACTTTGTCATTATGAGGTACGGAGTATAGATTAATGAGAAAAAAAATGAATTTAAACAATTGCAGTATCAGGCTGCAACATAAAAAAATTGAAAAAATTTAAGGGGGTCTGAATACTTTCCGTACCCACTGTATACTGTACAAACTCACTCTGATCAGACAAAAGCAGCTCCTAAACTCATCATGGCTGCATGTATTTGATCAAAAATACAGTAAACACAATAATATTGTGAAATATTATTAGAATTCACAATGACTGTTTTCTATATTAATATGCAATTTATTCCTGTGCTGGCAAAGCTGAATTTTCAGCATCATTACTCCACTCTTCAGTGTGACATGATCCTTCAGAAATCACTCCAATGTGATGATTTGCTGATGGATTATTATTGGTGTTTAATTATTAATCATAGTTCGTATTATCCACATTATCCACAAAAGAGAAGCATTTACTTGAAATAGACATTTTTTGTAACATTATAAGTGTCTGACATTTGAATAGTAGTGTAAACTGATTTAAATATCGATAATGAGAAATGTTTCTTGAGCTACAAATCAGCATATGATTTCTGAAGGATCATGTGACACGGAAAACTAAAGTAATGGCAGCTTTGCCATTACAGGAATAAATGACTGTTTAAAATATATTAAAATGGAAAACTTTATAATAATATAATCCTTTTATCAGTCCTCAAATTTTTGAAGGGTAGTGCATACAGGAAATTACTTTTCCAGACCTGAAACTTCAACAATTTATCACTGATTTGTTTTCATGGCTTAGCTGCTATAAATAGGTTTACATACTAGACACAACTCATAGAGGAAATGAGATCCTGTTTTCTATGATATGTCCAACCTGCAGAAAAATCTCAGATTGCACTGTAAAAAATGAAAAGCTTCTCCCTGGAGCAGTCATAAGTCCTTCAAGGCTATAGAGCAAGAAGGTCTGAGGAAAGCTGCAGGTTGGGCTGTGTTGTGACAGATAAAGAAATGGCCTGTAAAGCCAGCTGATGTGCATCAGTCCTGATGGCTTCTGAGTTTCGGTTCTGAGAGTACGAGACGGCCCAGCACGAATGTGCATATAATGGCCAGAAAACTTTGTGACAAAGCATTCAAGTGACAAATGTCTGCCTGTGATCAGACAAGCATCGAGAGCCGTCGTTCGCAGCTGCTGCCCACAGCCACTGTCCAGAGTAAATTGACAATATCTATTTGTGTGTGTACCTAGGTGCCTAGTTGGTATGCATTTCTGATTTGTTTCACTGGACAGGTTCCATTCATCTCTGACCATTAAAGCGCAGAGGCTCGAGGGGCAGAAGCTTAGAGAGCAACTCTAGCCTTCCCAAAAAAATAGCAAAATAAAACAACAAAGGCGGCCACAAATACTTAAAGGTGATATGTTTTTTTAAATAGTAAAGTACTTTGTTCTATACAAGCTTAAATGGATAGTTCGCCCAAAAAAGACAGTCGTGTCATCATTTTTTCAACCTCATGTCACTCCAAACCTGTATGACTTTCGTTCTTCAGCGGAAACAGAGTAAATGATGACAGAATTTTCATTTTTGGGTGAACTCTCTCTTTAATATGCAAAAACAACTAAGCAAGTGATTAATAGGCAGTGTTATTATGGTCATAATGGTTAAAACTAGAACAAAAACTAAATTAAGACATTGTCATCAAAAAAACAAAAACTTAAACTTAAAATACATTTTCACATAAAATTGGCTGCAAATGATTTACATGGTGTTATAAAATTAAAATTATATTTATTATAAATCAAAAAATGATATATATTTTGAAACATATTATTATTTGAAATTATATATTATTATAAAGCTGTAATTTTATTTTGCTACCAAATTAATTTAACATAAAAATTTCACTACAGAAACGTAACGCTGTTGAACAAGTGAAAACTAACTAAAACTAAACTGACAAAATAAACTGAGAATAAAATGGAAATAAAAACTAAATTTACAAAAATCAGAACTATAATAACCATGTTTTTAATGTTATTTTGTATCAGATGAGATGCTATTACAGTTTTAGTTTATTTTTATTTTTTTAATTTTAGTTAAAGCTTTGGTAATTTTGTTGCGTGTTGTTTTTATTAGCTTTTATAAAATATGTCTATATAGTTTTTATTCATTTTATTTCAGTTATTTTAGTAAATCATGTTAAACTTAATGAAAACGAGAAAAATCTTATTTTATTTCAAGTAACAATAAAATCTTATTTTTAGTGCTGGGCAACGATTAATCGCGATTAATCGCATCTAAAATAAAAGTTTTTGTTTATATAATATATACAGTATGTGTGTGTGTACTGTGTATATTTATTATGAGTATATATAAAGACATACACATACAGTATATATATTGAAAATATTTACATGTATATATTTAGATTCATATAATTTATATTATATATAAATATGTTTAACATTTTTCCTAAATATATACATGCATGTGTGTGTATTTATATATACATAATAAATACACAATACACACATATATATATTCTGTACACAAAAACATTTATTTTGAATGCGATTAATCACGATTAATCGTTGCCCAGCACTACTTATTTTATTTCAAGTAACAATTTACTTAACTATAACCCTTCCCTGTTCATAGCTTGATACCCTTGAAAAATGTTAGACTGTCATCAAAACTTAATGTAACACTAGCTCAACCAATGGCGTGGGTTTGGGGGCGGAGCCACATGTTGGCCAACCAGGAAGGAAACCAGTTTGAAAAGTCATTATTTTTGCAATTTGGTGTCGCCAGTGGTGCAGAAACGTCCCACTCCAGCATTACGTCTGTGATGGATAGCAGGTGCCAGATGGCAGAATAAAAATAACCGCTCAATAGTATCTGTTTCAACATTAACTAGACACGTTACAAAATCGACACCAAATTACCTAGAATTTAATTTACCTTCACAGGGAGGCTGTAATTTCTTTTGCGCCCCACAACATCTGATAATTCTTAAGTAATCCATCTAACGTCAGCCTATTTTTAATTAAACGCATTACTTAAGATGACAAACAAGTGGTAAGAGTGAACCTGAAACCAGCGGCTTCTTTCCGCACTCCAACCGATCCATCATCCCGTTCGGGGCTCTATGATCAGCGCATATGTTGATCTGTGTTTTCGGCTATGGGGACCTAATGAAAATGACGAGGCAGAACCGCAGGTGGACGATGCACCGGGAGCCTCGTGCGGCTGATGGTCCATCCATCATCCTTTTACACAACATCAGATTGAGCCCCTCATGCGCACTGGATCTGTCAGGATGATGGAACAGGCGCACAGCTCCAAGCAAACAGGACAGAAGCGCACAAACTCAATAAAACATCATTTTTACCTATTATTAACTTGATTCCTTTCTTTTCCACATAAAAGCGAGATTGATTTAATTTCAGCTGCTCTTGTAGGCAAATACACACCTTGAATTGTAATTGCACAGGAGATTGCAGGGTTTGTGCTTGGGCGAGGTTAGATGGGAAGCTCAGCATCAGGCTACGTGTGGCTATACACAGCAGCAAAATACAGGCTGTCGGTCCTGTTTACAATGCTAAATACAGGTATGCTCACAGACAGTTACGAAAAAGAGTGACAACTGCATTCTGTGCCCAACGTCAATCTTAAATTTTGAGGAATCAAAACTGTAATTTAGACAGCAAGCTGGGTTTACTAGTGCTGTATGAACAGAACTTCAGTCAACTAGTTTGACATATATGCACGGAATTTGCATATTATTTGCTGTTAATCACAACCCGGTGACTAGTAAAAATGCTACTCCAACTCAAATAGACTTTCCTTTGTGCTTTTGTTTGCCATAGACAACAGCAAAATGTACTTGAATATATGCACTTCTAAATGAACAAATGTACTTTCCTACTAAATCTAATTTCTGCTGATGAATTTGCAATCTGCATTAATTGTGATTAGATAAAAAAAGACCATGACAATGGCAATAAAAGTTGTTTTATTAAGTTAGGGGGCTTTAGGGGCTGCATGCATTAACCTACAGCATGAGCAGTTCAGTCTGAATCAAAAATGAATAAAACTATTCTTTTTAGACTTAATTAAAACAGGGTTATTATAGTTACTATAACTAAATGACTACCTAAAGCTACAAAACATTTTTATTATTTGAAATAAAACAAACTTGAACTGAATTAAAACAAAATAAAACTTTTTAGTTCAGCTAATTGCCAAGGAAATATTTGTCATTTTCATTCCATTTTAATTTGATTAAAAAAAGAATTAAAATTAAAACTGAAATAAAAATTATGAAAACTACATAGACATATACAAAAAAAAAAACTAATAAAAATTACAAAAACAACAAAAATACTAAAAAGATATAATTAATGAAAATCGGAGGAAAAAATAAAAATTATTCCAAATTGTAATAAAAACTCAATAAAAATTATAATGATTGTAAATAAAAAAAAATGTAATAAAAATCTCAATGCTACTAAAAATAGTATCATACTATTATTTTTAACTGATATTTTATATTTAAATTTTTACTTCTTAAACTATTTTATTGGACTACAGAGTTACTGTATTATATTCTGTAATTTACCTGAGAATCAATAAAACCGTTAATCATTAAACTAGGCTTTTTGACCACAAAATGTATATGGTCAACCTCAACAAGGTAATAAAAAATGTCAAAACAACAACAAAATAAAACAAAAGACAGAACTGAACCAAACCAAGTTCTTGGCATATTACCTGTGAGGGTGAAATACAAATCAAATTCTTAAAGATGCAATTCAAAGCGCTTTGAGACATTTCCTACAGCTACTGGTTGCTATAGTTACAGGTATTACAAGACAATTTAAGACTCACACCTGCTAATAAATACAGCTGTCAATCCCCAACGCAGACTGGGTGAATGTAACCAATCATATGCTAAAAACAGACTATGAAAGTCGAGGCACTACTGCAATTACTCTGTCAGTTAGCTGATATTTTACGCATTTGGACCAACTGAACCAATGACATATTCAAAAACACTAAGACCTGAACGTGTAGTGCTTTAGATAAACAGTAGTATCAGAAGCTCAAATTAGCTGACAGGCTGAATCTATGGGGTTGTATTTCTCAGGTTTACATCAGTATGAGCTTGTTCGCTCAGAAAATAAAGTGCAATCACTCAGACAGGCCTTGACAATCTAACCTTGATTGAATTTCGCTGTCGCTCGCTCGCACTAAAATACACAAAGGACATAATTGTGAAACAACTACGTTTGCAACCCGCAATTTGCTAAAAATGACTGCCCTGCCTTTCGCTCTGGCCTCACTTTTGACATTTACAGATGAGGCAGCAGCACAGGCTTGAGAAGA
>JAFVLL020026159.1:17500-37712 GCA_021397915.2 Tor tambroides
ACTTACTTAAACCTTTGTACATTTTGGCGCTCCAAATATTAGAGCAATTTTTTTTTTTTCACTACGGAAGTCTTTATTTGTCTTATGTTGGTCAGTGTGGCCCTCTGCAGATCACTATACTTTACTACAACATTAAAAAGTAATAGATGATGATGTATTCTTTGATAAGCTGGACAAAAATCAGTGATTAGAATCACTTAAATATTTTACTAAGCTTTCCAAAAACAAATATATGCTGTCATTTAAATATTTGGGGTCAGTTAGATTTTTTTTAAACCAAGGATGCATTAAATTGATCAAAGTTGACAGTAAAACCATTTATAGAGACATAAAACACTTCTATATCATATAAATGCTGTTCTTTTGAACTTTCTATTTGTCAAAAAATCCTGAACAAAAAACAAAAATTAAGTAGCAACTGTATTCAACATTGATTTTAAATACTAAAAATGTTTAAAAATGTTAGAATATTAAGAAGTGTTTCTTGAATGATAACCGAAGGATTGTGTAACACTGAATATAAACTAAAACAGAAAACAATTATTTTAAATTGTAATAATTAAAAATTTCACAATATTGTTTTTTTTTTTACTGTATTTATTTATTTTTTAAATGCAGCCTTGTTTAAAAAAAAACAACAACAACTTAACAACTCCAAACTTTTTCATATTCAAGAAACAAAAGTATCTTTGTTGCAAATACATATTCCTTTAGGAATTTTAAAAATGACAAAAAAAAAAAAAAATTATATCTAGACATTTGTAAATTTGAAAAGCCATTTGTTACACCACAGAACCTTTAAAAATAAACCAGTGAGGACAAAAAAAAAAGTGACTAAAAAGATCAAACAAAAAGAAACTTCAGTGACAAGATCTAAAATATACATTTTCCTATTTGTATTAATTTATCAAAACCTTGTTTGTTGATTAAAAAAAAAAATCATGCACGCATTACAACAATATACAGCAGTAGATTACCCTCAGGTGGTTCTTCACGCAGGTAAGGTGGAAGTTCTTCATTGTTAGGGTCAGCAGGTGCTTCCTCGATCACCTCAGTCTCTGCACTTGGGCCCTTCAATTAACATAATACATAATTATACCGTTCACACTGTCAGTACATAAATACACACACTACAATGCAAATAATAACAGCCATTCCTGTTATGCAGTACATTTTCATGTTTCCATCGCGTTTTAACATTAATCGACTAAAATGCTAAACTCTGCATTTTTAAAATGTTATATTTGTTTGTTTTATAATTGTTATTTTTATATCACATTAGTTATTTTTACATTATCATATTAGGCTAGATATTTTTAGTAGACAACTAGTTCTACAACATAAACTACACACAATCATATCTCCATTTGAACTAATGTGACACCGAGTCCAGTGCTGCCAACTAATTTTCAGGGGAAGCTGCTAAAGGAAGGTTGATTTGTTGCCAAAAGTTGCTAAATGACGTTGTGATGTCATTGTGCGATGACATCATGTAATTACGACGCAAAAATGTGTCACTACATCAAATCTCAGCAAAAAAATATATTACAAATAGATTTGCTTGTAAAATGATATAAATGCCTAATATAATATTAGAATATAAATAACTGTATTTTTAAATACAACACTGAATTATTAAACACTTACACAGTTTTGAACCATTAAAATTATTTCGTTTTTATTGGCTAATAAACTTATAAAGCTACACATTCTGAACAGTTATAGTTTTAAGCAGTGTATTAGTAGTTAGTTAGTGTGTGACACTCTAAGAAAAGTCTGTAAACATAGGGCACAATCTACTATGTTAATATTAAGGAATTTTTTTTTTAACCTGCATTTTAAATTACCCATTGTATTTTGTGTTTTCAGGTTACAACGGATAATGGATAACACATAATGTCCTGAAAAATTACTAGTACCTTTTCCATTTTTCTATATATTTTTCTTACAGTGCACTAACTGATCAGCAATCACAGGTACAAGCTAAGGTGTATCATAAATGAACAATTATTCAATTATTATTATCAAATTGAACAATTGCAAATAGCAGCTAACTTAATTCATGTGATGTGTGTACTGCTATGCATCTTTGGTTTACTCATTTTGTGTAATTTAGATGGAAATTGTGTGCCTTTTTATCGTTTGAGTCATTTATCAAAAGTTGCTAAGAAATTGCCAAATAAATGTTAAAAATAGCTAAATTTGTTGCTAGGTGCTTCTGGAAGAAAAAGTTGTTAGGGTAGTGTGAAAAGTTGCTAAATTTAGCAACAAAATTGCTAAGTTGGCAACACTGACTGAGTCAAGTTGAAGTCAACAAGGACTAATGACACCATCTCGCAGGAAGTTACATCATTTTGGTGGGAAAACAACAGCGTAGGCATGAGTAAGTAGCAATGGATTTGATATTTCAGTGATGTTTTGTAGTATTTGTTCCACTCTTAAACATCCCATCATATATCAAATATCAAAATTCATAAGTCGACACCCTCACGTAATTTAATTGGTCAATCCCTTACTAAAGTGATTTTTATTTGCATCTTGTCAGGCATTCTTGTCCAATCAAGCTGTAATTTATGAAGTTAAGATGTTTGGGCTTCACCATGACACATTTATGAAAGTCTTCTATGCAAATTTATATGAAAACGTCTTGCAAACAAAACCTACTTCTTTCTGCAAAGTTACAGAGAGCAAAAGATACTGCATAGCAAGAATAATCCAATTACTACAATAACCATCATCTCTTCCCTTTTACAGCCTCTGATACAGCTAAAATCATAAACTTTATGGCTGCAAAAATGTAAAACCGCATAGCTTATGCAGTGTATTTTGCACTATCATGCTGATGTAATATTATATCTAGGCATCGACTTATTGTCAGCTGCCCCGTTTGCGAGACAACACAACATCCATCCGACGTAACTGCATTTAATGGCACAGTATCAGAAAGGCCCGTAGGTAAATAGAAATAGAAATATTCAACAGTTTGTGTCCGTGCAGAATCAGGTAAGAACAGGTTTGGCTTCAAACTGTCACGCAAAACAAACCAAGTCCTCCACTCACCTTCATTACTGAGGCTATTAATACAGCCGTGCTTGAGAAAGCGCGTCTCTGCACTTCGATATTGACGGACGCACAAGACTATAGAATACAAATAGCGCTTAATACGACATAAATTACAGCGTTTGCTATGTTTTTTCATGCGAATGTAAGCGGAAGTGACGTCGGGATGTTTACGGAATTTGGGGAGGCTGTTTAGCTGTTGGTCGATAGGGGGCAGCAGCGCGTTAATTATACTCACTGACGTTAACTGTTGAAGAATTGCAGTTTTGTTTTTTTTGTTTTTTACTTTTTTTATTTATTTCTCTTTCAAAATCAATTATACAGAAATGCTTAACTTCAAACATAACTCACACACAAAAAAAGGGGACAAATATACGTCATGTAAGGTAAAGCATTAAATTTTACAAATAACATTTTTTAATATGAGAGATGTTTTTATACGTTTCTTGTTTCTAGTAATTGAAGTCAGTGAGTCATAAAATATATTAAGTTCTTTACAAAAAAACTTAAAAGAGGGACTAATAGATGTAATTTTTGCTTTATGTATATGAAACTTCCCAAGAAGAATTATCACCTTTAAAGTGTTGTCAACTACCTCTGATCCAGTATTACAATTCAAAAAAAGGATCATAGAATCATCTATTTTAATTATTTTATAAAATACATCAAAAACCAACTTAGACACCTGCTTCCAAAAGTCTTCAGAATATTTACAGTTACAAAACAAGTGTATAAGTGTTTCATTTTCTAGATTACAAAATGAACATTTTGGTGAGACATCTTTTCTAAACTTGTTAATAAATGTGTTACAAGGATAATACCTATGCAATGTCTTAAAATGTATTTCCTTTACCTTATTTGGCAGTAAAAATTTATTAGTTGCCGGCCATATTTTGAAGAATTGCAGGTATTTTGACAGAATGCACAACTGTAAATGTTTCATTAGGGACAGAAACAACATTTTAAAGTCTACATTTGGCATTTTTTTGGCGTGTTTCTCAAAATCAAACTTTAGGCCTTTACATTACAAAACGGAAAAAAACAGAGCAAATAATATGGTGTTTACATGAATGTGAAAAAAGAAATTGATAAGTTTTTATGGTTTAAGGCTTAATTTTGTGCAGCTTTGTAAAAGATTAGAGTCACATTCAATAATTTACTTGTTTTATTGTTGTTGTTTGTTTTTAGAAAATGCATATTAACTGCACTTTCATTTATGTTTTCTAAATATGTTTGCCTTACAGTCCTGTGTTTTATGAGGATGTGGGATTATTGTGGTGATTCAGAGCGGAGGATTACACTGACATTAATGACAGCTGAGAAAAGGTGAGAAACCTTTTATGTCTCCGCTGTCAGTCCTGACAAACTATCTCTTACATGCTGATAAATAATATATCACCTCATCAAAAAGAGGACTAGAGGTGAAACGAGGGTGGATTTAGGTTTTATTGGCCGGAAGTAAAATTGATGTGATTCTGCATCTAGGCCAGAGGTCACTGGGCAAGGCATTAAGCTTTGCTGTTAAACGGTGTTCATCAATGTTGTGGAAAGATGGCATAAATGGACTTGACCTGTTGTGACTGTAAATGCAGACCTTGAGCCAAAAACTCATCACCAAGGTCTGCATTTACAGTCACACCAGAGCCAGTGTTCAACTGGGATTAGGACTTGGTTTTATGCAGACCAGTCAAGTTCTTCCACACTGACTCAATCAATCATTTTCTTTTTGAACCTTGTCTTATACACAGAGGCATTGTCATGTTAGAATAGAAAAGGGTCCTGTCCAAACTGTTGCTATAATATTAGAAGCACACAATTCCCTAGAATATCATTATATGCTTTAAAATTAAGATTTGTACTCATAGAAATGACTAAAGTAGTCAAACCTGTTCATTAGAAGGGGGTGTCAATACTTTTGGCAATATAGTGTATGTATATATATATATAGTTGACCTGTTTAGCAAATATTAAACTATAACGCTACTCTTACCATATGGCATGTGGAATTTATTTATTTAATGCATATTCTTAATAGGTCAAGTAGACTGTTTAAAGCATCCAAATCCTAATAATTTATTAATCATTTATGACATCAATGCAGTTATGCAAGTTTCTTGCAGTTATGCAGATATTTATTTTAACTATTTATTTGTTTGCAAGCATGCATATTCTATGTCGGTCAAATATTTAAAGTATCCTAATCATTTATTAATTTATTCATGACATCAACAGTAAAGTCAATGTAAAACACACCAATTTCTCTGTCTTTCTGTTGATTTGAAGTGCTTTTTGTTCATGCAGTTATGCTGATTATTTATTTCATTATTTTAAATATTTATTTATTTGCCTACAAGTATGCATATTCTTTGTAGGTCAAGTATTTAAAGTATCCTTATCCTGATCATTTATTCATGACGTCAACAGTAAAGTCAATGTGACTTCAAATTTCTTTTGTCTTTTCTGACAACAGCTATGCACTGAGACACTTAGCTTAACCTGTTAAATGGCGTATTTAAAGTTAAAAGGTCCTGTTAAGACAGCTACTTGAGCCCTTAAACCCCTAGTGAAAGCATATGTTTTACAGAAAGGCAATCTGGAAGAGTGCAGTGATAGATAGGAAGTCAGGGCTTAACTTAACTAGTCACGCAAGACATTTTCTGACACTGGTGTAATTGAGTATGTTAGCCTGCTGATCTAATCAGCTATGACTAATGAATAATCAATCATTTAAGCGAATTAATGAATCATTTAGATAGACTCAGACAAGAGGCAGAGAGGTGTTAGCTTGTTTCATTTTTGAATTCTTTTGTGCCACCAACTACACAGAAGTACATGAAAGTTTCAGTGCTGTGTCTGGGTACAGATGAGCGAATCTCAAAGGATGTGAAAACATGTATGGGTCAAATCATATCTCTTTCCAAAACCATATTATGTAATGCAACAAAAATAATACTGTATGTGAAGTAAGTATGAAAAAAAGCGTTATTCTATTGATAGTACTTTTATCACTATTACTATTATTTATTTATTTTCTGGCTCATATATCACGCTTGCACAATAAATTACATATGTAAATTGTATAAAAAAGTATTTTTACACCATGATAGTATTTGCTGTACTATAATTGATGCTAATTTATAATATAATATAATATAATATAATATAATATGATTAGTGCTGTCAAACGATTAATCGCGATTAATCGTGATTAATCGCATCCAAAATAAAAGTTTTTGTTTACATAATATATGTGTGTGTAGTGTTTATTTATTATGTATATATAAATATACACACATACAGTATATAGTTTGAAAATATTTACATGTATATACATTTATATATTTACATTATTATATTTTATATTATATATAAATATATTTAATATATAAACATAACATATTTTTCTGAAATATATACATGCATGTGTTTGTATTTATATATACATAATAACTATACACAGTACACACACATATATTACGTAAACAAAAACTTTTATTTTGAATGCGATTAATCGCGATTAATCGTTTGACAGCACTAAATATAATACAATATATATCAGGAGTATTTGTTTAACATTTATTTATTTATTAACATATAGCCCACGTGTACGTAAGTATTTATTTATTTATTTATTTTAACTAGACCTCATCTCACTATAATGTGGCCTAATTTGTAAAAAGTTTAAGAACTGATTCTTTATCTCAAAAAGTAAGTTCATATTAGGCTTATCATATATTAGGCTATGTTAGGTTCTGCACGTCAGATCAAAGAGCAAATGGGATTTAGGTCTTCTAAAAATACCAGTGTGTTCATAGTAAGACAACACGTTTTTAGTTGTAAGTGGATTACATCCGTTCACCTGTGAGGAGAATGCAGCACAGCGTGTTTGCATCAGTTATCATGGCCATTTTCATATGATCGGCATTTTGGACAAAGACTGTATTGCACTATGGGTCAAATTCAAAGCAGTGAAGATAAGGAAGTGGAACTAGCAGACATCCAGCCTCTTTATACCAAATTCATAAGACAGTGCCCAAGCGGAGCCCTGCATCTTCATGAATTCCGCAAGATCTTTGGAGTTCAGAGCACATCACAAGATGAGGCTTTGTACATGGAAACCCTCTTCAAATCGTTTGATACTAACAGGGTAAGTGTAAGAGCTGAAAAGGTCAACTATGTTTACTTTAACTTCCTTAAAAATGTTAAAATGCATGTTTCCCATTTCCTTAAATTGAGTGCTGATTGCGAAGCAGCAATTTCTATGGGATTATTTGCATGTGTAATCAGATGGAAATCATTCGTATCAATTTGCAGGATGATGTTATAGACTTTATGGAATTTGTAGCAGCCGTCCACCTGGTTCTGAGAGGAAAACTGGAGGACAGACTGAAATGGTCTTTTAAAGTCTATGACAGAGATGACAGTGGAAAGTTGGACAGACAAGAAGTCAAACGTGTTATAAAGGTAAACGTGATCTCATGTCTCACCATTCTCCTCTTTTAATTTCCTCTTCTAATGGGTTCTTGCTTTTTGCTTCTAGATAATTTGCCAGCTTAAGAAAAACTGCATCAACATGACACACAGTGACATTTGCGACAGGATATTCAGACTTTTGGATGAAAACGAAGACGGTAAATGCCTCTTCTCAAATAAATGGTTGAAGACCAAAACATGTAGTATCTTAGGGTAAACAGCTAATAATGCCAAAAGTAGACATTGAACAGCACACCTATAAGAGCTTGTTAAAAATTTCATTTCCAGCCATAGGCGTTCACTTTTCTAGGAAGGCTTTTGCAACATGTCTGTAGGGATTTGCTTGCATTGGAGAGCATCAGTGAGGTCAGGGGCTAATGTTAGATGATAGGGTCTGGATCTTAAAGCTGTTAAATGGGATTCAGGTCTGGCTTTGTGAAGGCCAGACAAGGTCTTCTACACCAAACTTAGTATATTTCTTTTCTTTAATTTCTTCGTGTCAGTGTATACATTAAGATCTGTCATTACCGGAATTAAAGGGCTTTCCACAGTTTTGACCTTATAATACATCAAACAGCAAAGCGCAGAAGATGGGTTGAGCAGTTAGATTGTTGCATATCGCTCACATGACCTTTAACCTTGTTATCTTGAACCATGTGTACTTACAGTATGTCTCATGGTTGGTTTTATTTACTTAAATGAAAGTCACGTTAATTGGAATTATATATGAATTGTTAATGCAAAAATATTAGTTGTTACATTTTTAAAAACTATGAATATTTTAACAAACAGTGAATTAAGTATAAACCGCTCGTGTTAAATGATTTATATAAACTTTCACACAAAGCGTGACTATTGAACAGTTGTGATGTCATTTCCACCAAAGATATCAGTTCCATCAAAAAAATGTCTAAATTCTATTTTTTTGATCATTTTAAAATTTAGCAAAAAAGACATCTGCTATTTTATTCCATAAATATTTCACATGTCATTTCCATCACAGAAAACTCACAGTAAATCATTTGAGATGTGGTGGAAATGATATTTTTTGCTTCAGAAGAAACGTCTGAAATCGCTGTCTTCATGTAGATATTAAAAACTCTTCTGGACACTGATAGACAAACTAAATAAACTCATGGGTGTGTCAAAAGGATGTTTACTCCACAGGACCACATCGATGAATAAACAGCCTTATGTAATAATCCCGTGTGTGGCAGCCTAAATATGTGTAGGATTAGGCTGTTGCTAAATGAAGCCTGTCGGTGGTCAGGGAGAGAGGTGGGGTAGGTGTTGATGTAGGAATATATTAAAGACTCTTCCTCTTCCTCTTCCTCTTCATCCATAGGTCAAATATCACTGCCAGAGTTCATGGAAGGGGCACAAAGAGATGCCTCAATTATGGACCTCTTAAAAGTGGACACTAATGCACGGGTCTGGTTCAGGGAAAACTGGGGGAAAAAAACATTTCAGTAAGGTCAAGGCCCATGGGCCAAAACCTGCCTGACCTTTTACAGTCCTTCAAATGTTGGGGGCTGCAAACGGGAGAGACCTGGTATGGAGGTCAGAAAATATTTGCCTTCTGTCACAAGCGACGTACGTGCCTCATCATACACCGAGCACTTGATGTTCAACCAGTCTGCATGTGTAAAAGCAGCTCACATTTTATTCTTGGTGTGGTGCTGATGCTGATATTTAATTACCCAAAAATGACATCACAAGCATGAACTTTTTACTATTTTACCCACTATTTAACCCACTTGTATTCTTTGTATATAAGAAGCATATATTTTTTTAAACTATTTATTTATTTCACAAATATGTTATTATCAGACTATTCAGGCCTACCCAGGCCTGGCAATATTATATTAATTTGTCTTTACAGTGCATCTGTAATTTTACTGCTTAACCCAATTTTATATATTAAAAAATCACTTATATTTCACTTGTATTATTGTTCATGCTGTATGATGTTCATACAGTACATCTGTAATTTTACTATTTAACCCAGTTTATTTTCATGTAAGAAACCATGTTTATCACAATTAGGCTATAATCAGATTATATTCAGGCCTACACAGTGGTATTTTATTATAATAATTTTATTATCACTATCTTTATAATAATTCAATAAAATAAAAATATATAATGATTACAATCTGATTATAACATAATACAATGTATAAATTATGGTTACACTTTATTTTAAGGTGTCCTTGTTACAGTGTAATTATACATTTAAGTACTGAGTAATATTAATTAACTACATGAACTTATTATATGGGTAGTGTTAGGATTAGTGTTTGGCTTAGGGTTACTTGCATGTAATTATGCGTAATAATAGTAATTGTTATAATAGTAAGTACATATAACGTGTAACAAGGAACACCTTAAAATAAAGTGTTACCTAAATTATTAATATTATTACAATTTATTATTATTATATAAAATTATTACAGGTGTGATAATTTCATAAACGGTGTGTCTATTTTGTTTGTTTAACTAATAACTTAATAACTGAAACTTTTAATGCCTATGAAAGATTCTTCCATTTTTGTGTGTGTTTTTTTTTTATATTTATATTATATCTTAAAGGTGTTATGTGTAAGTTTTTCTCAACTGTGCATCCCAGTGTGCAGTGTATAAACAATATGCAAATGAGTGTTGCCCAATGCTGTGATATTTTGATACTTAAGCAGGATTATTCCTGACAGCATGTAAGGTCATGTAGACGCCTTAAACTGTTCTTTTATTCCGTAAATATCATAAACTGTTTATTCAGTGTGCAAATGTCTTGTGTATATTTTGAGCAGCTCAACTTTGCAATATTGACCATCTTTTTGAGTGGAACAGAATAGTTGCCCACAGCTTGTTATACAGTGTTGTTGTAGAATCTATGTGCAGGAATAAGAGCTGTAATCAAACGAATTCTGCAGGAAACTCAGTCTGGAGCCTGAAGCGCATTTATAATGCATGTCTGTGTGAGCTCACATATGTCAAGTTTACAGGACATGTGACACACAGGCCACTCATGCATGTGCATGCATCATTCATGTACAGAAATAAACTGTAATTTTCTATGATTTATTGACCTGAATTGGAAGACAGGTTTACTCCAGCATGGTGCCTCCCAGTATGTGATGTGTTCACAGATGGTGCTTAGCAATGAACTATTCTTAACAGTGACATAATTCAACCGATGTTATTTTTGACCCTTAAGCCTAAATGGAGCTCATCCTTTGGCCGAACCACAATTAACCCCTACAAATCATCAAGATACAGCCTTTTAGGGACCTTATGAGAGACTGCATTCCTCAAATTCATCTGTAATTCTTTTACTTTCATTTTTCCTCACCTGATTTCTCCATGATGAACAGTCAACACACTTAACATGGTGAATAGCTGGTGCCGGATTAGCATGTTACAGAGTTACCCAACTGATTGCCCACTAAATTTAAAGCCATATATACACTATATTGCCAAAAGTATTGGGTCGCCCCCCTTCTAATGCACAGGTTTGACTACTTTAGTAATTTCTATGAGTACAAATCTTAATGTTAAAGCATATAATGATATTCTAGGAAATTGTGTGCTTCTAATATTATAGCAACAGTTTGGACAGGACCCTTTTCCATTCTAACATGACAGTGCCTCTGTGTATAAGGTAAGGTTCAAAAAGAAAATTATTGATTCAGTCTGTGTGGAAGAACTTGAATGGTCTGCATAAAACCAAGTCCTAATCCCAGTTGAACACTGGCTCTGGTGTAACTTTAAATGCAGACCTTGAGCCAAAAACTCATCACCAAACACCAATGACTTGTACATACAAGATATAGACAAAAGTATTGGGACACCCCCTTCTTTAGAACAGAAAAATGCACTTCCAAATCTGTGGCAACAACGATGGGAACATAATTAATGTATTTAAAAATTGTATTTCCATCTCTGTTGCAACAGTTTTGGAAGTGTCTAAAATGACTGTACCCATATGTACAAGTGATTGGTGTTTGGTGATGAGTTTTTGGCTCAAGGTCTGCATTTACAGTCACACCAGAGCCAGTGTTAAACTGGGATTAGGACTTGGTTTTCTGCAGACCAGTCAAGTTCTTCCACACTGACTCAATCAATCATTTTCTTTTTGAACCTTGTCTTATACACAGAGGCATTGTCATGTTAGAATAGAAAGGGGTCCTGTCCAAACTGTTGCTATAATATTAGAAGCACACAATTTCCTAGAATATCATTATATGCTTTAACATTAAGATTTGTACTCATAGAAATGACTAAAGTAGTCAAACCTGTTCATTAGAAGGGGGCGACCCAATACTTTTGGCAATAAAATATATATATATATATATATATATATATATATATATATATAATTTAATAAGTTGCATATTATGTTGAATTACTCTTTAATTAATATCTGCTACATAGAATTTTAATGGAGGTGAACTTTTAACCTGTGAATAATTTTGCATATTTAAAATGTGGGTTATTTTCTTTTTGTAAGGATACTGCATACTGTAATGACATAAAGATGGTACAGAAAAACGTGCTCCAACGCCTCAGTGGTCTGGATGGTGTTTTGTCCTATTTTTCCAGTTTTCTCTTAAGCAATCTTCTTGCATGTAACTAAATTTAGACTCATCACTTCAAAACAACTGTAGCTTGTTGTATCTCATTTTCTGTAAACTCACTGGGATTTGGTATTCCTGAAGGCTTAAATAAATTGTAATCTAATTTCAAAAGCATTTCTGTTGCATCAAAGAGCTTGAAACACATCTGTTGTAACATATCTTTTTAACAGCCTTCTGAAGCAGTTCCTGGCAGTTTATTCAAAATTCATGTGGCTTCCTGGCCCTGCATAACAAGTGCATTAAAATTCTCCATGACATAGATCTCCCAGTCACCAGGAATATGCTAAATGCTGTGCACCAATAAAACACACTGGAAGAAAAAAATTAATTAAAAAACAAATGAAGTGAGAAGACATGGAGGCACTGTTAATATTCAACGAAACATAACGAATACTGCAAATAGTGCATGATTTTTTATTTTTATTTTTATTTTTTTGCAAAATACATGGTTTATTTTACATTTATTTGATGTATATTTAATTATATATATATATATATATATATATATATATATATATATAGCTTTTTATTTATATATCAGGTCGTCAGGTTAATAATGTTTTATGCATATCAATTTTTTTTTAATTACTTTTTAAATTACTTTTGTTATATATTAGTGTGTGTGTGTGTGTATATATATATATATATACATACATACATACATATACACATACATATATATTCATTGTCATTTTTCATAAGGAATTTTAGGGGAAACCTCTGATGCATATCTGAGAACCCATTTAAGTCTCCTGAAATATGAAGAGAAACTTCTGAGAAATAAAATATTCTTTGAACATTATGAAACTCATTCTGATCAGTATCCAAAAATGCACCATTGTGCCATTGAGAATGGATGCATCTATGTTTAGTGAGGAGGAATTTCAGCTATGAGACAAAGGCAGAGGCAGCAGAAGAGCAGTGGACTGAGGTCACATGATCCACCAGTGACAGAAGCGCTTGAATGTGGAAGCACTATAAAACGCTGTTTGTTTTTATTCACTAGAGAAACCCTGGCAGGAGCTGAGCCCTGTATGCATGAACACAAGTGTGTGGCTTGCCCTCAAAAGTTAGCTAGGATTGATAAATCCTTTTATTGTAGCCATATATGTGTGTATATGAGTGTGTACAGTATGTGTCACTGTTGCTGGGGAGGCTGAAGCTCTAATCTGATGACAGGACAGTATGACGGCTCTGAAGTAAAGTGTCAATCATTTGGGAACACTCAGCAGTCATATTTTTTACTCTTAAATATTGGATGCGATCCTGCTGCAAGAGTCTTTATATTTATCTTGCTGTTGGTATGCTTGTGCATTTGTTTGGCTACAAACACATGTACAAACATTCTTGCTGTCTACTTTTGTCTCTTTAGGGCCATTTGGACTAAGACAGAAGAACTACATAATGCTCAGAGTTTATGTATACAGTTACTATGTTTAGAGTAGCATACTGCTATATATGTAGTGTGGATAATGTGCAATTATGTGTAAGACAGAAAATACAGTATCTATCTATCTATCTATCTATCTATCTATCTATCTTCATTCATTCATTCATTCATTCATTCATCCCTGTATTGACTGACAATTATTTATAAATTTATTTATTTTTATTCACTATATTTTATGTTATTTTTTCATGATAACTTGACACTTTTCATTAGATTAAACATGCAAAATGTTGAGGTCATGTGACAAAAAATTGCATTCTTTTTAAAAAAAAATTTATTCATTACATAATATATTTCATTTAATAATTTATCAGTGCATAATGTGTACATTTTCACATTGTGTTTTTAAAAATAGGCAGTACTGCACTGTACTATATTCTAATCATAAGGTCCAGTCAGTATGTAAATGAATATTTCATGTTACAAGTTTAGCTTTACTGTCAGTCTGTGCAGTGTGTAAAACAAACAGAAAATGCATTACAGTGTACTTACAATGGAAGTCTATGAGGCAACCATTGTGTGTTTCTCTGCTTACACTGGCATGCCATTGATGCTATTGACACAGTGTAACTGTTTAACCTGAAATAATAGTATAAGAGAAAATAGTATCGGTGATAAAAACAACATGAGCAAATGTTTGAGTGGCTCTTTTACCATCTACAGTCAATTCCGGTGGATCTGTCAGTGTGTCATTAACAGAATGTAAGGCCAGGTGGCAGGCCGTCACTATTGTATGTTACTGGGTGGCCTCCAGCTGACACACTGCCAAAATGTAGGCCTCTGGAGAGACAAATGAGGGAGATTGTGGATTATCTGAGTGTGAGCTGAAGAATGCAAATGACCAGCTGCCCTTGAAAATGTAAACTTTGACTAACATTTGACCTTAAGACTCAATACAAGTTGTCCAGTGACTGCATTATTGTTATGACCTCGAGTAAAGGCCATTTTGGCATAAGAAAGATATTTACTATGTAGCACCATCCTAGACTAGGTTACAAAACAGGGCCTGAAACTCTTAAAAATCCCCAAAAAGTTTTTTTTTGTTGTTTTTTACTTTTTCAGTAAGTACATACATACCAAATATATGCCTGAAAAAGGGAAAGCTATGTCACAATGTTTTTAGCTTTATCTAAAATTTTGCCTAAATGTACTCAATAGGAGCTATAGCAAATTTGGGACCAAATGTTGGTTTGTATTTTACTATAGACATACACTATATTGCCAAAAGTATTGGGTCGCCCCCTTCTAATGAACAGGTTTGACTACTTTAGTAATTTCTATGAGTACAAATCTTAATGTTAAAGCATATAATGATATTCTAGGAAATTGTGTGCTTCTAATATTATAGCAACAGTTTGGACAGGACCCTTTTCTATTCTAACATGACAATGCCTCTGTGTATAAGACAAGGTTCAAAAAGAAAATGATTGATTGAGTCAGTGTGGAAGAACTTGACTGGTCTGCATAAAACCAAGTCCTATTCCCAGTTGAACACTGGCTCTGGTGTGACTGTAAATGCAGACCTTGAGCCAAAAACTCATCACCAAACACCAATGTTGAATACAAATTAAAGCAAATTTTTTTCTTACATTTTTGGTAACAGGGTTGAAGCGTAGTCAGCAGAAATATTGTGAAAAATGGAATGAAATTACAGTATTTATTTGTCTTCCCACCAAATAATTTCAGATGTTGGGTGTTACAATTTTAAGAGGGTGTTATTTTAGTATTATTTGTGTACTATTATAAGATTTATTCATGTTTTGAATTAGCTAATATTTTTGTGTTTTCATTTTCAAGTTTTAGTAATTATGTGCTTTAGTCATTTTCTTTAGTTTATTTCTTTTTCCCCGGTTTCACAGACAAGGCTTAAGCCTAGTCCTAGACTAAAATCTAATCTTATCTGTTTTAACCGAAAGAAACTTGCACTGACTGATCTTAAAATAACGTACTTAGAAAAAAAAACATTACTGGTGTGCATCTTGAGACAAAACAAAGGCACTGATAACCTTTGTTTAGTTTCAAGATGCACACCAGTAAAGTTAATTTTTTTCTAAGCACGTTTATAAAAATTGCTTAAATGTCCTAATTGAACTATGATCTAATCCTGGCTTAGTCTAAGCCCCGTCTGTGAAACCGGGCCATTATGTTTTAAATTAAGTCATTATTTTAGTCATTTTAGTACCTCAACTTATTTCAATACTTTTTTCATTTCTCGTTTATAATACAAGTTTAAGTTTTTTTTTTTTTTTAAATCTAATATTTATATTTTATTTTATTTTGCCTGTATTTCAATTATTAAAAACATTTTAATAGTTTAACAAAAGTGGGTAACAGGATTGCAATGCATAAAATCTCCTAAATGTAATATATTGAGCTTATTTTATGTAATATATTATTGGACATTAAAATAAATTCATAATCGAAAGAAAGTCAAATTATGTTGTTGTATACTATGAATTTTTGAGACGGTCAAGACATCACTATCTGATGTTGTTAGAACTAGTTCTTTTCCATGCCGCAGTGTATTTTAGATAATAGTGTATCAAACATGTCTCACAATGTAAAAGATGGGATTTGTGGAGATTAAAAGTCCTCGAACGTACTTGTAGACCGTGCCACGTGTCATCGTCAGCAGCACAATGCCGTTCTCTTGACACTATGCAATCAAGCAGCTTTTACGTCCATGTAATTATTAGACCACCCACACATACAACAGCCCTACAAACATCACAAAGTGTGGAACATTGTCAGTTTCCTAGAGGCCGTGATTTTCTTTCGGGAAGAGACGCTGAAAATCATTCCTCATTTGGTAGGCTTTGGTTGTAACGTCCACACCCATATGGGGCGGCAATGTGAAAGTCCTTTGAAGGCCAGCTAGAAGTTGCTCACAACTGACAGACAACAGACAACAGACAAATGGTCATTCGTCCATTATGACCAATGCTCGGCGTCTTATTTATAACGGCCCCTGGGATGCCATTCTCTCCCAATGAACTGGCCACCTCTCTCTTTCCAACAATAGTCCACACTGTCCTCGAGAGCCATAAATTATCTTCTAATATTAAATGCAACTGTCACTCGACTGTCTGCGTTGTGAGACCCGTTCCAATACTCCATCTCTACATGGGACAGCCCACCTTTGAGTGATGCAGGGTCGTAATGTGTCCTAAAAAGGCTTGAGGTTCTGAAGCCCTGGCGACAAGGCTCCTATATAAACACAGGACAGGTGAGCTGGCCGCTCACTCTCTTATTTTCTACCGCTCTTGAGGGAGCAAGTTTTCCAGGCCTCTTGTGCAAGCTCTCCTGGGTGAGTCTACTTCAATGGATGGTTTATTCTAGATAGTTTGTTGGACCTCAACAGATTGGTTTTTGGATATATTTAGAATGTTAGTTCATCCAAATGTGAAAATTCTTCTCCAAACCTGCATGACTTTGTGAAGCGAAAACGAAGATATTCTGAAGAACTTTTTATCCATACAAACTTTGGGGTCAGTACGGTATACTTTTATTCAGCAATGATGCACTAAATTCATCAAAAGTGACAGCAAAGACATTTACATACAAATATTAAGCAGCACTGTTCTCGACGTTGATAATAATAAGAAATGTTTCTTGGTCACCAATGATTTCTGAAGGATCATGTGACACTGAGTAATGATGCTGAAAATTCAGCTTTGCATCACAGGAATAAATTGCATTCTGAAATAGATTAAAATAGGAAACAGTTATTTTAAATTGTAATAATGTTTCACAATATAAGTGTTTTTACTGCATTTTTAATCAAATGAATGCAGCCTTGTCGAGTATAAGAAACTTCTTTCATAAATCTTAGTGACCCCAAACTTTTGAACAGCAGTGACTTTCACTGTAAAAATCACTTCAAATCATCTTCTTGGAACAACATGAGGGTGTTGCAGAATTTCCATTTTTGAGTGAACTTTCCTTTGAATAATTAATTACTTTCATACAGTACACAGTGGAACAATGAAATGCTTATATTTTGCATTTTAAAACAACTTCAAATACAGAAGCAGTGCTATAAAAATATTACAAACTAAAGCTTTTTATGCTCAACTCAAGATATCAAATAATAATAAAATATGTATTATTTATAGCACACTGTGAGTCTGCCGTAGGGAGGGTAGATCTGCATAACTGAAGATGTCAGAAAAGCTCTTTTTAAGCACAGGAGATGAATCATTTACATTTAGCTTCAAGTGCTACATGAATTCAACAAGCAAAGACAAGTAGTTAATAGGCATGAGAAAACCCTTCTGCTTTTTAATGGGCATGTCATGTGTTTGTGCCCCGTGCCGTTTGTGTTCAAATGCCAGCTGTCTAAGCAAACATGTGCGACGAAGAAGAGACCACCGCTCTGGTGTGCGACAATGGCTCAGGTCTGGTGAAGGCTGGCTTTGCCGGTGATGACGCACCCAGGGCTGTGTTTCCCTCCATTGTGGGCCGACCCCGGCATCAGGTGAGACGACAACATTCATTCACGTCATCTCTGCCAGCATCAATCCTTGCTTCAAACATTAATTCTAGAAAAGGAGCGTGAGTGCTACAGTATTTGGATCAAATGTAGAATCGAAGGTTACCCTTAATGTGTGGACTGTCACTGAAAGCTTGCATTACGGTCTCTTTCTTCAGGGTGTCATGGTCGGTATGGGTCAGAAAGACAGCTATGTAGGAGACGAGGCCCAGAGCAAGAGAGGCATCCTCACCCTCAAATACCCCATTGAGCATGGCATCATCACCAACTGGGATGACATGGAGAAGGTAGACCGTACAATTATTCACTTTCAAGGAGCAATGCACGGTCACATTGGTGAAATTTCATTGTCTGTTGTCAGTAGTGTAGCAATCTTTGAAGCACAACTCAAACAAAGCAAACTTCTGTTGGTCAGCGAGGAAAATTCACATGAACGACCGTCACGCAAAATTCCCAATCGCATAGATTCCAGTTAAAATCAATGGATTTCTGTGGTGTTACAACTGTGCCAAAAAGCTCAGTTTTATGCTTTGTAAGTTAGCACTCAGTAAACGTTCTGCATCATCCAGATAAACAGATAGAATGTTTAGAATTTAGATGCATTTATGTTTTTGTTCTATATACTTGAATGAATCTATAGTCTGTAATATTCAGCATTTTAGAAAGTCATTGGGCAAACTCATTATTGAATAAAACCAAACAGATATCCAGGTAAACAAATAAACCTGTAGATTTGGTCAGTAATGAGTTTTCTAAAACCTTTAGATGAATTTATGTTTCTGTTTTAAAAACTTTAGAAAGATGGTGAAAAAAAACATTTGTTTACCTGGATATCTGTAAAATGTGTTGCAGAATGTTCACCGGGAGCTTTAACAAAGAGGACCACACAAATTTGACCTGAAACAAACAGCACTGACAGAAAATATTCGAGTCATCACAGAAAGCTATAATTTTTGGAAACAGCCATTGCACAACAGAACAAGACGACTTAAAAACATACTCATCAATATATTCCTTAACAAGTATGCAATGAATGTAGACATGGACAGTTGACCTTTTGGCACAAATGTAACCCCATACACTTTGCTCGCAAATATTTGCCAAATAACAGTAAATGTGACCAGTGTTTCTCCATATATAATGAAAAATGCTATACTATCTTCTCAGATCTGGCACCACACCTTCTACAATGAGCTCCGTGTGGCTCCTGAGGAACATCCCGTCCTCCTGACTGAGGCTCCTCTGAATCCCAAGGCCAACAGGGAGAAGATGACCCAGGCAAGTCTTTTTTGAAGACTTCAGAATCATTTACGGTATTGTGTCCATAATACTGAAATATATTGGTTTCACGATCTGTATTTCAGATTATGTTTGAGACCTTCAATGTTCCAGCTATGTATGTGGCCATCCAAGCTGTCCTCTCACTGTACGCCTCTGGCCGTACCACGGGTTAGCATCTACATTCACTATACAGTAGTTGTAGCTCTAAACTAAGTCTATTTGGTTTTTTCACGCTTTTATGATATGCTCCAGGTATTGTGCTGGACGCTGGTGATGGTGTGACCCACAACGTGCCCGTATATGAGGGTTACGCCCTTCCACATGCCATCATGAGACTGGATTTGGCCGGCAGAGACCTGACTGACTACCTGATGAAAATCCTGACTGAGAGAGGCTACTCGTTCGTCACCACTGGTAATGTACCTCATTCTCTGCAGTTTTCACATAAATTAGGGTAGGGTGGGGAAAAACGCCCCCCCCTACTGTTTTTCCCAAAAGAACCACAAGATAAAGTCATGGTAATTTTTTTTATTGTAACTATGGACTACGTTGACGAGAGTGATGAAGAAGTTTTCTCCATGAAGCTACACTGGTGATACATGAGAGAAAACAGATTTCACTGTAAATGATCTCATTTTCAGCAGTAAGAAATAAAGTGTTTCAAAGCCTATTGTTTTGTAGAAAATCACAGTTATATGTGAAAGTAGAACAGCAAGGCCTGTAGATAATAATAATAATAATAAACTTTATTTTATATAGCGCCTTTAAAAGTAGCATCTCAAAGCGCTTTACATACATATACAAAAATGAAATAGAAAA
>JAFVLL020026161.1:0-12817 GCA_021397915.2 Tor tambroides
AAAGTGTCCGGCTTGAAGTGTCCGTTTTCAACTCCTCCCCTGACTGCAAGCGGCTACTCTCGTTGATCGCTGTCTGTAGCCGTGCTTCAAGTCGAACGCACCTATTGAGTCTGCGCAGTGAACACACATCAGTACACCTGCCATTCAGATATGATGACACACACCACCATTTCATTATAAGCTTCAAGATGGCGGAGAAAAAATATGAATAAATATGATTACATCAGGGCACCAACTACTGTTTTAACCACAGACACAAATGTTATACCACAATTCATGCACAATCATGTCAACCAGATACTGAGAGACACAGTGCGTCATCGTGTGTGTGCTGGGATGCAGTATTTTGCACTTACTTTGTAGTAATAGTACGGTGGCCGAGAGATCTCAACACGCTGCAACTTCAGAAAACACATGCAAATAGAAAAAGCACCAGCAAATCAAGAAAATATCTTCATCAATTTGACAGCAGGTGCTGCAAATGCTCACAACACAACCAAATAAAGAATTTTATTTGCGTTTCTTTGTGAGCATTTGCAGCTCGTGTGTTGTCAAATTGATGAAGTTGTTTTCTTAATATGCAGGTGTTTTTTTCTATTTGCAGCGCGTTGAGCTCTCTCGGCCACCGTATAATAGAGTGTGTTGACTGAAATAAGTTCGTATGAATAAAGGTTTTGTTTTTGGAGAATCATAATATCTCTTATCTGTTGTATTTGCGCAGGACAGGGATGCACTTTGGTGACACATGAAATAAAATGCCCAACATTATGTGTCTTTTGTGTCTTTATATCATTTCCATCATGTTTGATGTGCTTGCAGATCACAGGAAGAATTTACTGATTCAAATGTGTGGTGTAGAGTTACAAGTAAGCATTTCCTAATTTCACTTCAGAATTTTTTTGTTATACTTCATCTTTTGTTATATTTTTTATATTTGTAAAGTATATATTTACTTTCCTTCACCTTTACCAAATTTACCTGTATGTTCTTTCTTTTCATATTTGGTGACTTTTTGCGAAAAATATAGACTTTTGTGGGTGGTTCTAGAGATTTTCTGAGGGAGGGGTTTGGCAACACTGGTGTGGAGAGTTCAGACGGTCCCTTAAGGACTATAGCGAATAACCTAAAACTAACTTCACCGTGCTTAAAGACTGCCCTGCTGTATTGTGTTTGTAACCTTATACTAAGCGAATGTCTGTAATTATTTGTTAGGGGAAAACTGTACCAAACGTCGTGCAGCTTGAGATCTCGCGCGCAATGTAGGCTACGTGTCTTTATCGTTTGCGTCATAAATAAAGTGAAAGCAAATTTTCAGAGTTGTTTCGCCATTTAAACAAACAGAGTCGATTCTATGCGAAATATCGACGTGTTTTACTTGACAACAACAAAAAATGTGGATAATGTTTTTGAACTGGTATGTAATTAAATGTTGATCAAGGTGAGTGCTCACGTGTCATGACGCTTTACAGGTGACTTCCGCATTACTATTTACACTGAAGGCAAAAAAAAAAAAAAAAAAAAAATTTACACTGAAGGCAGTATTTGTATTTTGATAGCCTACGTGTTTGATATTTTATAGCACTTACTTAACTTTTTTGTATCAAGATAGTGTAAATGAAAAGATCACAAGCGTTTTTCATGATGAGTAAATGAATGAGCACAGTTTTTTTTAAATTATTATCTTTAATCTCTCTTTGTTATAGGCTAGTCCAGTTCCAGTACACCAGAAAAGATAAAAACCAGATTTCAGCACTATTGTGGAGTGACAGATCTATGGATCATTCACAAGATTTCAGGTATTTGAGTTTACATTTTTTCGATTCAGCGTAGTGTAAATGAAAATGTAAGTTTTTAATGATGAATAGAAATGAATGCAATAATTTTTAATTATTGTAATCTCTTTTTGTTATAATTCAGTACAGCGAAATAGATCAAAACCGGATTTCAGCCATGTGTCCATGAGGAGTGACAGATCTCATACACAAGATTTCAGGTATAACATTTCCTTAGAAAGCATCATTGACATATACTGTATATAATTGGTGTTTTTATATGAAGTATTAATTGTGTTATGGTATTCAAATTAGATTTTGAGCAGAGAGACACTTAGTCAGAGAGTACTTAGTCCAATTTACAATTTTGCATTCACATAGTTTAAATGAAAAGTTTTTTTTTTTTAATTGATGAATGAATATGAATACAATCATTTAAAAGATTTCCCTTATTTTCTCTTTGTTATAGTTCACTACGGTGAAAGATGTCAGAACCAGAGTTCAGCTGTGTGTCTATGAGGAGTGACTGGTCTATGGATCATCCACAAAAGTTCAGGTATAACATTTCTTTATCTTTATCCATTTATTTTTTTATACAGATGCTCACATAGAGAGATACATCTATAAAAGCACTTGGCTCAGTTTACAGTTTCTGTATCAATATAATGTAAATGAAAAGCTCATGAGTGTTTTTTTAATTGATGAATGAATATGAATACAATAATTTAAACAATTTCCTTTATTCTGTCTTTGTTTTAGTTCATTACCACGAAAGAGATCAGAACCAGCTGTGTTCACCCATGTGTCTATGTGGAATGACAGATCTACGGGTTATCAACAAGATTTCAGGTATAACATTTCCTTAGACGGCATTATTGACACACACACACACACACACACGCACGCACAAATACATAAATAATGTGTATATATAATGTTTGTAATATGAAGTATTCCTATTATTATGGCATTTATATTGGATATTGGGCAGAGAGACAAATTTACAGTATGAAAGAACATAGTTCAATTTACAGGGTTTTTTTGTCAGCATAGTTGAAATGAAAAGCTCATTAGTGTTTTTGAATGATGAATTGAATTAATATAAATACAGTAATTTACAATATTATCTTCATTTTCTCTTTGTTATAGTTCAGTTCAGCAGAAGAGATCAGAACCAGAGTTGAGCTGTGTGTCTATGAGGATTGACTGGCCTATGGCTCATCCACAAAAGTTCAGGTATAACATTTCTTTATCTTTATCTGAGTTGCTCACATACAGAGATACAGCTATGAAAGCACTTGGTTCAGTTTACCGTTTCTGTATCAATGATGTAAATGAAAAGCTCATGAGTGTTTTTTTAATTGATGAATGAATAGGAATACAATAATTTAAACAATTTCCTTTATTCTGTCTTTCTTTTAGTTCACTACCGCGAAAGAGATCAGAACCAGAGTTCAGTCGTGTGTCTATGAATTTGAGTTTATCTTTAAAGGACTGTGGAAGGGATCACTCGCCCTGGTGAGCTGGTCAGAACCCAGGAACTCAGTCAACAACAGTTCTTTTCTTTGATGACTTTACTGTGCCATGGAGCATGTAATAGGTGTGGTCTGTACAGAGATAATAAAGTAAATAATACAGACTTCAAATCCAATAATTTGCCAATTCAATAACAAATGACATTACTGTCAATATTACTGGAATTAAATGAAATACTACAACTCAACGAATTGGCATATTAGCATCTGAATAGGCTATTTAACCACATAATCTTCATTAATACACTTATACTTGCGATTCCCAATAGACATATGAACTAAAACAATAATCTATCTCAATGTAGAACATGAGAACAGTAGAAATAAAGTGATTATAGACTCTCACGGCAGATATACATAACGTTCATTTAGACAGGCGCTGGTTATGCGTGCTCAATCAAAGGAAAATAATTACCATAACTGCAATTGCCGGCAAGATTACAACTTAATTTCAATATTAAGCATAATTCAACAAGAACAACTCACTTTACAGGATGCACGCACACATATTACACCTGGATTTGGATCGGCTCGCATCTCTTCTCTCAAACTTTGCTGCGCAATCTTAAAATGGCGACAAGTCTTAAAAGGGAAACAAGTCTTAAAGGGGCCACGCACGCAAGCAGTTTGTACACAGAGTTCAGTCATGTGGAGTCACAGATCTACATTTACATTTAGTTTATCCAATGGGACTTACAAATGAGGACAATAGAAGCAATCAAAATCAAAATCAAAATTGGTATCATTGGCATAACAATGAAATGACACACCATAACGCACCGTATTTTCCCAAAATCATACCTAAAGGGAGTTCTTCAAATGCATACATGTCACCAACATTTAGCCAGGTCTCAGTGATAATTAAACAAGCTAAATTCAAATTCCTGAGGAATTTGTTTAGAATTCATTATTAACTTGCATATTTTATAAACCTAATAATATGTCCAGTGTCTTATAATACAGAAAACAACTTTTTGTAAAAATGTGTTTTAATTTTACAGCCATGAAGTCCTCAACATGTTTAGATTAAATCTGATGAAGAAGTTTCAGTGCCTTTATGAGGGAACAGCAAAACAGGGAAACCCAACACTGCTGAATGAGATCTACACAGAGCTTTACATCACAGAGAGTGAGAGTGGAGAGATCAGTAATGAACATGAGGTGAGACAGATTGAGACACAATCCAGGAGAGCAGCAACAGAGGATACACCGATCAAATGCAATGACATCTTTAGACTTTTACCTGGACAAGACAAACTCATCAGAACTGTGCTGACAAAGGGAGTCGCTGGCATTGGAAAAACGGTCTCTGTGCAGAAGTTCATCCTGGACTGGGCTGAGGGGAAAGAGAATCAGGACGTCCATCTCATATTTCCACTTCCTTTCAGAGAAATCAATTTGATGAAGGACAAAACTCTCAGTCTTTCAGATCTTCTGCATTTTTTCTTCTCTGAAACTAAAGAGATGGAAATGTCCAGTGACAAATATAAAGTGTTGTTCATCTTTGATGGTCTAGATGAGTGTCGTTATTCTCTGGATTTTCAGAGCAATGTGAGGTTGTGTAATATATCTGAATCAGCCTCAGTGGACGTGTTGCTGATGAACCTCATTGTGGGGAATCTGCTTCCCCCTGCTCTCATCTGGATCACCTCCAGACCAGCAGCAGCTGATCTCATCCCCTCTGAGTGTGTCCATCGAGTGACAGAGGTACGAGGTTTCAATGAGCCACAGAAGGAGGAGTACTTCAGGAAGAGAATCAGCGATCAGAGTCTGGCCAACAGGATCATCACACACCTGAAATCGTCAAGGAGCCTCTACATCATGTGCCACATCCCAGTATTCTGCTGGATCTCAGCCACTGTTCTAGAGAAGATGTTGAGTGAAGAAGAGATTGGAGAGATTCCCAAGAATCTCACTCAAATGTACACACACTTCCTGATCCTTCAGACCAACATCAAACATAAGAAAGACTTTGAGAAGAACGTGACAGATGAAGACATGATCCTCAAACTGGGGAAACTGGCTTTTCAGCAGCTTGTGAAAGGAAATTTGATCTTCTATGAGGAAGACCTGAGAGAGTGTGGCATTGATGTGACAGAAGCATCAGTGTATTCAGGATTGTGCACTCAGATCTTCAGAGAGGAGTTTGGCTTGTATCAGGGGAAAGTCTTCTGCTTTGTTCATCTGAGCGTTCAGGAACATCTAGCAGCTCTAAATGTGCACCTCTCCTGTACAAACCACAACATAAATGTGTTTGACCAAATCAGTAAAAAAAACCCTAAAGTGTTAAACTTGTTTCAGAATAATTCATCAGAACATGTTTCATTATCTGTGCTGCATCAGAGAGCTGTGGATGAGGCTCTACAGAGTAAAAATGGACATCTGGATCTTTTCCTGCGGTTCATTCTGGGTCTGTCAGTGGAGTCTCATCAGATTCTCCTACAAGGACTAATGACACAGACAAGAAGCAGAAATGACAGAAATCAGAAAACAGTTAAGTACATCAAGAAGAAGATTAGGACCATTGACTCTACAGAGAAATCCATCAATCTGTTCCACTGTCTGAATGAACTGGGTGATCATTCACTAGTGGAGGAAATACAACAGTATCTGAAATCTGGAACAATAAAGGGAGTCAAACTCTCTTCCTCTCAGTGGTCAGCTGTAGCTTTCGTGTTGTTGACATCAGAGAAGCAGCTGGATATGTTTGATATTAATGAATTTGTTGTAGGAAACAATGTGAAAGTTCTTCAGAAGCTGCTGCCTGTAATTAAAGAATCCAGATCTGTTAAGTAAGTGTCACTGAGAACAATCACTTCACTGTTAAAGCATTAAGAAATTCTAAAAGCTTGTAAATCTTTAGTGCTGCAGATGGTTTCCAGAGTTTAGTGGTCAGTATTTTCATGTGTTTTCTATACAGTGTTTCATACTTTTTAAAAGTTTGGGGACGGTAAGATTGTTTTAATTTTCTGAAAGTCTTTTATGCTCACCAAGGCTGCATTTTTTTGGTCAATAATATACTAAAAACAGTAATATTGTGAAATAATATTCTTGTAATGGCAAAGCTGAATTTTCAGTGTCGTTACTCCAATCTTCAGTGTCACATCCTTCTGAAATCATTCCAATATGCTGATTTGCTGCTCAAGACACATTTCTTATCATTAATACATATGAACAGATATTTCAAAAGAACATTTAAAATAATAATGATAATAATAATATTAATATATTTTGTAATATAAATGTCTTTACTGACACTTTAGTCCAATTTAATGAAACTTTGCTGTGTAAAATTAATAATAATTAATTAATTTTCTTCACACAAAAAAAAACAAAAAACAAAAACTTTTGAACAGTAGTGTATGTTTTTATCAGAAGTTTTGAATAAAATTCAGGGTTCTCTTACAGGGTACAGTGCTGCACTGTTTTGCCCACTAATGTTAGAGTGTGTATGTAGGTTTTTACAGAATGAAGCATTTACATTGGTGTTGCAAGTTATTATTTATTGCTTTCTTTTTCAGTTCATAGTGTTTACAAGTATCATTTTCATCTCTGTACAGGTTGAGATATTGTGGAATCACAGATGAAGGTTGTGCTGCGCTGGCTTCAGCTCTGAGATCAAACCCCTCATGCGTGAGAGAACTGGATCTGTCTGGGAATAAACTACGAGATTTGGACATGAAGCTTCTCTGTGCTGCACTTGAAGATTCTCACTGTAAACTGGAGAAACTGTGGTAAGATCATCTCTCTGAAAATACAACAAAATTCACTAACTCCCTAACTAGCTTAAAAATGGCACCCACCTCTGTACTAATCAGTCATGGCCTAATGGATAGAGAGTCGGACTTGTAACTCGAAGGTCACGGGTTCGAGTCTCAGGTCTGGCAGGAATTGTCGGGTGGGGGGAGTGAATAACCAGCACTCTCTCCACCCTCAATACCCCGACTGAGGTGCCCTTGAGCAAGGCACCGAACCCACACTGCAGCATTGGCTGCCCACTGCTACGGGTGTGTGTTCACGGTGTGTGTGTTCACTGCTGTGCGTGTGCACTTGGATGGGTTAAATGCAGAGCACAAATTCCGAGTATGGGTCACCATACTTGGCCACACGTCACTTCACTCACTAAAACAAATGAAGAATACAAACAAATAATAACTTTACAAACCATAGCACCAGTTACAATAAGAATGGTAACACAACAGCACTGAAGAGAAAACCCAATCAACACGGTAACAGGGTGTTAATTGATTGCTACTTTAAAAAAGTAATTAGTTATAGTTACTGAGTTACATCATTATAAGAGTAACTAATTACCAGGGAAAGTAACTATTGTGTTACTTTTTTAAAAAAATGTTAAAATATGACAAATAACTTGGATGCCCCTAATATTAAATATGTTAAATTAATGAAATGGACACTAAATAGAATAAATTATTATTATAAAACATTGTACACTAATCTACACTATTTTAATGTTGCTGTGGGACAATGTGAGAGACACCTTCCAGGAGTTAAATATGGGGTCGCTTCAATCCGCGGACATGAAAAAACATCCTGCGGCACCGGTGCGGTCTGTCTCGTTTTTTCTTGATGACTGCGAAAAGAACTAAAAATACTCTGCCCTTTTTGATCGCACAGATAAGAAGGTATCGTTTGGAACTGCAAAGGGTCTACTTTTATTTGTGGATAGTCATCATAACAACAAAACGATGTGCTTTTGTAAAAAAGAAAACAAACAGGGTGTGCTCTCTGCTGTGTCGGTCTCTGTCACCTGTCTTCACAGACACGTAAATAAAACAACCTGAATCTCAGAGAATACTTGCCTCACAGCAATGATAAATAGATGTATAAAAATCTTGAAATGTCTACTTTTAAATGAAGCAAGTCACGTCAATATCAACAAATATTCTCTGATAAAGTAATCTGTATGAAATCAAGGTGAGCTCCAGTTTTTCCCGTCTAAACTCATTATCTTTAATGAGATCATGCCCACAAGCGGCTCCACTTTTCAAATTTTAAATATTCACGTGAGACATGCGGACAGGTAAACGCCCATATCACCTCCGTAAACAAAAGATTCAAGTTCATCTCAGATACTTTTTGCTTTTGGAAGAAGACGCTCTGAGAGGAATAACCCAGGATTTACCTCAGAAGGAGAAAGTCACGCAATGCGATGCACAGCTTGAGCCAGCAGAGGCATCATTCTGATCTGTTGTTATTGTGTTATAAAAAAATAAACGCAGACTTGGCAACACTGGAACACCCGCACTACTCTGCCTCTAGTTGGCAAACAATGGAAATTTACTCTGCCTAAGCCAATCATCATCAGTTATGGGTCCCACCCCCCAACACATACACATAGAAAAAAAAAAACTTTGCAGGTCCTATGGCTGAGAGAGAGCCTACTCGGATGAAAACCGCTTCAATTATAGTAATGCCGCATTTTATTGTCAGTAACGGTAACGGCATTGTATGGGGGGAAACAGTAATTCTTTGGATTACTCGTTACTGAACAAAGTAATGCCGTTAGTAACGCCGTTTATTTATTTGATTTTATTTTTTAATATTTTTATTTATTTATTTATTTTTATTACCAGTAAATTGACTACTGCAAACCTTAGTAAATCATGTTGCATAATTCAATTAAATACTGTCCTCCCATACATTTTGCAGAAACTCCTACAAATGCATATTCAATAAAGTCAGCCACAAAAATAATTGTTTCCATGCATTTTTATTGCTAATTTTTCACTGAGTGTTTTTAATAAACTCTGACAGTAGTTTTTAATGCCAAAAGAGGGTTTGCGGTGCTGCAAATCTGGCCCTAAACCTCAACAGAAATGACTCTGAAGATGACTGCCTGAAGATGAAGTTAATTTCACATCACATGACCTGTTTCTCCTGTTTTTATCCACCAACCATTTACTGGAGCTTCAGGTAGTTTGATTAATAATGAACATTCAGATGATGAAACTAATGCGTAGTCAAAATCTCTTTGACTTAAAGGGATAGTTCACCCAAAAATTAAAATTAGCCAAAGATTTACTCACCCTCAGGGCATCCTAGGCATGTCTGACATTCCTCTTTCAAACGAACACATTCTGAGTTATATTCGACATTGTCCTGTCTGTTCCAATCTGTATAATTGCAGTGAATGGTGCCCCTTTTTCTGAATCTGAAAAAAAGGGGGAAAGGAAAGGGGGGGAAAGGTGTGTGGCCAAGTATGGTGACCCATACTCGGAATTTGTGCTCTGCATTTAACCCATCCAAGTGCACACGCACAGTAGTGAACATACACCCGTAGCAGTGGGCAGCCAATGCTGCGGCGCCCGGGGAGCAGTTGGGGGTTTGGTGTCTTGCTCAAGGGTCTCACCTCAGTCGTGGTATTGAGGGTGGAGAGAGTGCTGGTTATTCACTCCCCCCACCTACAATCCCTGCCAGACCTGAGACTCGAACCCACGACCTTCGGGTTACAAGTCCAACTCTCTATCCATTAGGCCACGACTGCCCAAAAAAAGTCTCCATCCATCATAAAACTACTCCACACGGCTCCGGGGTGTTAATAAAGGCCTTCTGAAATGAAACGATGCGTTAGTTTAAGAGTAATATAGATTTTAAAAACTTTATAAACTGAAATGTCCAGTTTCCAGTCTCTCAAGCAGGCGCGTTCACGACGAGACGGTCGAGCGTATGACGTAGGCGTAATGTAAGATCCGGGAAGAAGACTGTAGTCTCGCGAGAGTAAAGGTGCGTTCAAGCGTTCACGTCTTCGTAGAACTCGTAATTTCAATTTGTGAACTGGGAGCTTTCTGAAAGCTACGGCTTGTACCCTGCTTGTACCACGTGACTGCTGCACCTAACACGGAACCAGAGAAAAATGCAGGCGCTTTCAAAGAAAGCTATATTACTGGTCTAAAAAAGAGGAAAATAGATGCATATATATAGATACTATAATGTGCTATAATAATTAAAAAAAACATAGACTACTATGTAAGTGTCCGTACTGTTATTATTTTGTTGTAGTTCTCAACATTCTTTCACGTGGGTTCATTTTGTTGACTGTCGCTATAGAGTCTGAGAATGTGTCGTCACAGCGGCAATGCATTCTGGGAATTTAGGTCATGGGAGCTACAGCGGAGACTGGATAATATAGTGAATATAGACGTTGATATTATTTAATGTTTCTATTATTCTACTTAAGATTGCATTGGAGTGGTTAAGGCTCACTTTACATCATTTGCCATAGCCCTTTGCATATTAGTCCGTTTTATTCTGAGAGTATGTAAGATGGTTTTCAAAAAATATTAATAGTAAACGGTCGGCTTTTTTCTGTGGTGATTTGCGTGTGTTTACACTGTGTGCTCCTGAGCGTGACCTAAAACATGGCGGAATCCAACGCGGCGTGACGTAGATTCCCAGACTCTATAGAAACGGATAATCCCTAGTCCGAGGACGTGAACAGCACCGAGTTGAACATCACGTGCTGTCATCTCGGAATTACGGTAATTACGATATGACGTGAAGGCAGCATAAACCCCGGGGAGAAGCGTATAATCTCACGAGAACCAAGTTTAGAGCAGAAGGAAACCATGTGAACAAATAAATTGTATCTGTTTTGATTAAAATGGTGTGTTCGTGTCAATACCCGGGATGTTTAAATATGTTCGTGACAGGTGTTTTGTTTTGCTTTCTCCTCTGTTCACCTGCATTCGTCATGACTCTCTCCCCGGATCTTACGTTGCGCCTTGCGTTAACGCCTGTGTCATACGCTCGACCGCCATTGCACAAGTAAAAAGGCTATTAGAACTCATAATATTGTAAGCAGGTATGCTATTGTATAAAGTGATGCCCCAAAAAAGGTTTTTATTTCTATTTATTTATTTATTTATTTATTTTTTTGTCTATTATATTTTGTTACTGTCCTCTGGCACTGTTTCATTATATTAATGTTGTTCATCTTTTTCTATGTTTTATTTTACATTCGAATGTTTCTCGTTATATTGTTCTGATGTAAGGCATAATAAAAAAAAAATAAATAAATAAAAAAATACGCTCGACCGCCTTGTCCTGAACGCACCTGCTTGAGCGACCGGTGTTGTGCCCATTTTCGATCCCCTGCCAAATTATTACCTCTCTTGTTGAAATCGCTATCTGATTGCCTAATCCTAACCCCACCCC
Source organism: Tor tambroides (assembly GCA_021397915.2). NCBI lineage: Eukaryota > Metazoa > Chordata > Actinopteri > Cypriniformes > Cyprinidae > Tor > Tor tambroides. The sequence goes on from JAFVLL020026161.1 coordinate 11,486, forward strand.
TAATCCTAACCCCTCCCCCACACCTAACACTAAACCTACCAATACTAGGGGGGTAATAATCTGGCAGGGGTCAGAATTGGGCACAACACCGGAACAGGCCCGGATTATCCATAGACGGGATTGGGCGAGTGCCCTGGGGCACCAGCCAATAGGGGGACACCAAGTGATTAAGATAATGACTTTAAAAATATTTTTCATGTTTATATTATATATTATTTTGCTGGAAGAGATGCAGATGCATAGAAAATGAACAGTTAATGATACAATATATAACAGAGAGAATATAAAATATATGCACGCATATAAAGAATTGCGATTGGGTCAGGTCACAGTGTATTTGCCCAATGACCCCTCCCCCCAGTCCGAGTCGAGCATTCACAAATGGATAGGCAGCATCAGTTTAGAGGTTGTGCGGAAAAAAAGAGAAAATATCACGACACATAGCCAGGGCTGTACAGCGCGGCTGAAAAGTACTGCGTGCGACTATCAAAAAAATATTTAGGAGCACCTGTGCGACTACCCCGATCAGCATAGGCTATTTGTGTTTGCGCTGAGGGGAGCTTCAAAGATTTCTACTTGCGTGTTTGTGCAGTGTTGAGTAATGCATCGAATGCAATGTTAATCAGAATCTGCTCAAAATAGGCTACTTTTGTTCATTGCCGAGTTATGCAAGCTCACAAATCCTCATTATAACAAACAAAGTGTAGACAGGGTGTAAATAAGAGATTCGTTGTGCAGTGTAGAGAGCTTCATTGATTAATGGAGCTTTGTGAGAGTGATGGCTTTTAAAGATTATTAAGGGAGTTTGCAAATGTGATATTAAATTAATACAACAGTTCAATAAACGTTAAAGGGGTCCTATTATGCTCTTTTACAAAGTCTTGATTTTGTTTTGGGGTTGTACTAGAACATGCTCTCATGCTTGGTGGTTCGAAAATCGCATTATTTTTCATATAATTTACATATCACAATACCTTTCTGCCCAGCCTGACACAAATGACTCGATTATTTCCTGGTTTGATGAAGGCCCGCCTTCAGAAAAACGAAATGTGTTGTGATTGGTTAGCTGTCCCAGTGTGTTGTGATTGGCGAACAGTTTAGACAGTGTCAAAGCAGCAAGTTCGTCAATATTGCCATATCAGTTCAGACCTCGAGAATATGAACAAGAGGATTGTGCAGAACCTTTGCACGCACGGATATTGCAAGATATATTAAAGTGGTAATGTTATTGTTGTTGTTGTTAATGTTGTTTTTTTGGCTAAATCACGTTTTAGATGGGATGTCAACAACAGCTTAAAAATAACTGCATTGACTATGTACAGATAAGTGCAA
>JAFVLL020026162.1:0-11377 GCA_021397915.2 Tor tambroides
TTAAAAGAACCAAAGACTTAAACTACTTCAGTCTGTGTGCATTGAATTTATTTAATACACGAGTTTCACAATTTGAGTTGAATTACTGAAATAAAGGAACTTTTCCACAACATTCTAATTTATTGAGATGCACCTGTATGGAGCTGTAATCCTAACTGTATACGAAAACGATTACAAGTGCTTGCTGTTTTATAGTGATATGTACTTATTGGTACGTATTTCGTGTTTTGCGAAAAAGTTCCCAGAGGTACCTTTTCGTCATGAGATCAGGTAAGTATCAAATGTATAAAAACAAAACTGTCTCATGATGGAAAACCATACAAATTTATAAGAGCTTGAACACACAGTAAATAATGGAACTAAAAGGGTTGTAGAAAGGTTAAATGTAATGTTTGTGTTGAACCTTGTTTTGTTTTGATATAATAGTTTATAGTCCGCTGCACTCATGTCAGAGTTTGGGATTGAAAACCACAATTGCCAGTTGTGACCTTTTAAATTGTCCTGTACGTGCAATAGCAGACTGAATTGGATTGAATAACATCTACTGTATATGAACAGGTACTGAAGTCAGTCCTCACCCCCACCCTTTGACTGTATCACATGTATATGTCCTGAACATTTCAGGTATAGTCACTTTGCTTATATAATGTGATTTGTTGGTCACTGAGTGTACGTTAACTAGCGACGAGTAAAAGAGATGCGTCCAGGGCCGCATTAGCATTCAGATCACTAGCTGCTGTGCTTTTGTATCAGTATCCAGACACACAGAGGTCTGTGCTGTGGGATTATAGGTCTCCTCTACTAATAACTAATGGCTGAATTAGCTTTCATGAATAAATAAATTCTAGATTACTATCTATCTGTGTAAGTCATACTAATGAAGCACTTTTGGCCCAGGGCTTCATGGGAGATTGGCTCCGTTTGTTCACATTCCTTTAAATAAAGTGGAAGTATTTCACTGAGCCGCTGTGTGTGTGTGTGTGTGTGTGTGGGCTGCTTCTTATCTTCAACTCACACGGACAAAGCCACTTAGCTGTGTTTGCTTTAACCCTCTGATGCGTCTATAATTAAACCACAAAGGAATAGAATATTTCCTAATATTTCATTTTACTAGAATAACAAGAATGCAATACTTGGCAATATTGCTTTTTTTCAGAGTGATGAATTTTGAGTTATACCTCTGTCCATAACGATAGATAATAATATTAAATATTTCATTAGTGTTCATTAGTAGTTAATGCAATGTTCAAACAGATGAAAAGGAAGAATTGGGGAGAATCAATAAATGATGAATAATTATAATAAATTATGATAATTTTTTTGCGTTTGTGTGAATAATATGTAATCACTAAAACAGTAACTGTAGTCTGATTACGAGTATTTTAAACTGTAATATAATCTAATTGCAAGTACTTAATTTTTGGAATCTAATTATGTCATCCAGATTACATGTAATCAGTTACACCCAGCATTCTCTGTGGTGGTGTGGATGTGACGTCATGATGTGAATGGTTAAAATTGTCTGTAGTGAAGAAGCATCAGATATTAACACTGTAGCACATGATTTTTAATATGATTTTTGTCTTGACTTTTTAATATTTTCTCTGTATTTTCATTCCACTGGAGGTAAACACCAGCTCTGAAAGTCTCATCTGAATGCATCAGCAGATTGGTGTCTGAAATAGATGCCCAGAGGCCAAAATGAACACTTGCCAAATGCTAAATGAAAGTAAAAATTAATTTTGGCAAGTAAATACAACAGTTGGCTGAGAGCTTTATTACAAACTGCAACATTATATGTTTTCAGCTGAGTTATAGAAATGATCGTTTGACCTTCACTAATTAGAATTAAACAACCTCCTAAAGAAAACATCTGCTGTGAAACCGGTTTTTTTCTCGTTTGGCAAAACATAAGTGAAACTGCTCATATGAAGCCACCAAAATTAAAACATGAGGACTGCAAACACAATGTGTTCATGGTGTTCATGGTAGTTCCACATTTATGGAACTACAAGTTATTATACAGCTTTTGTGCCGTTGTTTTGATTGGAGAAACAAGATACATTTATATTTTCAACATTATTTGTTCTTCAGACATTTTTCTTTAAAAGAAGTCAGCTTGTATACAAAGTGACCCACATTTTTTTTTTCACCACTGAAAATATGTACAATTTAACACCTTACTCATGGAGCCACATTGAAATCCCCTATCTTAAACCTTAAAAATGATGGTGCCAAATAAATAGTTTGTTAAAGGGGTCCTGTTATTAACCTTGCAGATCTTTTTATGCTCAAACAGCAATATTACACACTAACTAAAAAGTGAAAAAGCATAATAGGAGTCCTTTTAGAAATTTTTGAGTTCTGCATGCAAATTTTAGAGGGGCAAAAAAGTGCACTTCCATAATGTCCTTAAAGTGCTCTATTTTCACACACTAATTTTGTACTTAATATACTAAAAATTATTCTATTTCCTAGTAGAATAATTATTCTACTTCTAAGTGTACTTAACTGTGCTGTTTTGGGACACAGTGAATATGAGCTTAAAATGAGCTTTTAACATACTTTCTCTGTATTAAAAAAATTGTATTTACCACACTTACACAAAATTGTAGTACACGTGAACCCATCTTTCATACACTAGTGTACTACAAGTGGTAACTAAATTTTATTTTTTTATTTAGTTTATTTAGAATATATTTGAAATATTTGAAATATAAAATATAATTTATATATTTAAAATATAATTTATATTTATTTATTTAAGTTTATTTACTAAAATAATAAAATTAAGTTCTCATGACTGATAGCTTCATTTTGGCCTTTTGGTATATATTTGTATTTTTTTATTTAATTTATTTATTTAGAATATATTTGAAATATATAATTTATATTTATTTATTTAAGTTTATTTACTGAAATAATAAAATTAAGTTCTCATGACTGATAGCTTCATTTTGGCCTTCAGTTGCCGCACCATTGTAAAGTTGTTTAGCGATGAACCGTAATTTTTCAGCGGTTTTCAAACAAGTTATGTGGACACGCCCCCTGTCTGTAATTGGTCAGCCAAACCTATAGCCTCACCCCTCTTTCACATCATTGGTTGATTAAGTGTTGCTGTGTGGTGCTGCTCAAAGACAGTAATGTCTTGGGAATCAGTCTACGAATGACTAGGCTTAAGTTTGGAGAGTATTTTAATATCTATTAAAAAACCTGAAGGTGTGTAAAGCAACCTGTGTTTCGGTTCTAGATGTTTCTGTCCAGAGAGAGCGAGCGGTGAACGTCTGAAAAACATACACAGGAGGTGTGTTTATTACACGGCTGTTGAACAAACAGGTTGTGGGCAGATTAAATGTCTTTGAATTCTCTCAATGTCTCTCTCTTGCTCAGTCTTCCAGCTGTATGAGTTTAAATGGCCCTGAAACAGCAGACATTACAGATGATTCATTCATTACATAAAGATGTGCGGCTCTTCACTGAGACCTCCTCAGAGAGAGGGAGGAAAATCAGGTCAGGTTACCAAGAAAAAAATGAAAGGCAGTGAATGAAAACAGTGGGTGATGAGACAGAGACAGAACTACACATCCGCTTTCTTTGTCATGCTTTTCTGCGTTTTCATTTCTCTGCCTCGCAACAATACAAATGTCACATCGTACCACATTAATATCAGCGCTTACGGGGCTTTAAAACCTATAAATCAGTGCTGTGGTAATATGTCATTTTGATATGTACACCGAAAAAAGTAGATGTAGGATTTACTTTATTAGCAATTTCTATTAAAATTGTTTCTAAGTTCACAAATAATTTCAAAGAAATGGCAAATAACACATTGAAGTGGAATGACTGAAATGGTATTTTATACTATATACTATACTTTATACTGTTATTTGTCCTTTTACAGGAACAGTTGATCAATAATATTATATTATCAGTAATAATGGTGATGATGATAATAATAATAATAATAATAATAGTAATAAAGAAAATAAGAACAATTATTTTATTTAATTTTACATGTAAAATTGATTTTATTATTATCAATAATAATAATAATAATAATGAATAATAAATAAAGAAAATAAGAATAGTTCTTTTAATTTTAAGTATAACATTATTATTATTATTATTAATATAATAACAATAATAATAATACATTTAAATTTTAATAATAATAATAAAATAAAACAACAAAAAATTACATTTAAATAATTTAAAAAGAATTATTCTTGTTTTATATTTTGTATTATTATTATTATTATTATTATTATTATCAATAATAAAAAAATAATGAATAAAAAGTAAAGAAAATAAGAATAATTCTGTTAAAGTAAAACATTTTATAATAATAATAATAATAATAATACATTTAAATTTTAATAATAATAATAATAAAATAAATAAAAAATACATTTAAATAATTTAAAAATAATTATTCTTGTTTTATATTTTTATAATTTATTATTATTATTATAAATCTGCTTTAAAACACACAAGTACTGTGGTACATAATTTTCTATTTGATATGTACACTGAAAAAAAATGTGTAGGATTTACTTTGAAACCATTTTCTTGTAATTGTTAGTAAATTTCACAAGTAATTACAAAGAAAACAGCAAGTAACACATTGAATTAAACATGAATTTTTGAAGCAGAAAAACTGAAATAGTATTTTCTTGTTAGTTTTATTTACAACTTCTTTTTTCTTTTCTTCTTTTATGTAGTGTACTATACAGAATGGTTACCATTTGATTTACTACATGCAAAAAACACCATGGTACTACCTTTGTACATGGTCAGAATCTCCACACTGCATGTTTATGGTAATACCATAGTACTTTTGGTACTTTTTTGTATGCAAATGCAGATTTTTGAGTCTGCTTTATTCCCACTGGAGGAAATGCCCATAGCAGTGGAGCAGTGAAGCAGGAGGAGATGTGAGATGTTGGCATCAGGCTGATGTGGCCGGCCGCCAGCGCTGTGTGACTTCAGCTGTGGAAAATGAATATCACGGGCTAATTGTTATTTGTAATATGTCAGTATGAGCAGAGCAAGACGCCGTCAGAGTAGTTAGATTGCCCTTAGTGAGTTCTTTATTAGTAGAGTCGTGAAAAAAATTCAGCCATTCTGCTTTTTATAAAATTTTAATGTCAGCCATTTGACACTTTTATTAGCAGTGAGAGCAGGAAAGAAGTGATTAATGTCTCAAACTCAAATCGCCTGAGTTTAATGACTAAAATATATTATTTGTCCTTTTTTACAGGGAAAGTTTTCTTGAACTCTGTTTTGTAATGAATGAATAAATGAATGAGTGAATAAATAAATAAATAAATAAATGCTGTTAATAGTAGTAATTAATAGTGTTTTATTAGTATTGATATTAAGTGTTATTATTATTATAAAGTTTAAATGAATAAAAATTGCTGTTAATAATAATTATATGTATTATTATAATTATTATTAGTATTATTATTTATAATTAAATTGTTGTTAATAATGCTAATATATTTTTTTAATATACATATATAAAATATAATCTAATAATATAAAATGTATTTAATTTTGTATTAAATTTAATTGCTTTTATTTTTATAAATTATTAGATTAAATACCCCTCAAAGCCTGGCGCTAAGATTGCCGATTCAGGCTGTGATTATTTACAGTCGGTGGTGTAATGAAGTGTTTTTGCACAATCATTTTATGGACAAAACCTAAAAATACCTTGATCCACATTATATGACCCTGTACATGAGGTAACCAGGCTGTAGGTGGAATAATGTAGGTTATGCATGCTGAAAGAGCATGGCCACTATAGCTGTACCTTTTAATATTCAATAATTCAGCAATCCTTCGTCAATTATTCCTTACTGTACATACCCTTCATCCACACATATGCACTCTACCCCTCAACCACAGCCCTGACAGACCACATCTCGTCAATTATTCAGTTAAAACAATACCCTTGCAAAAACTACAGTCACTTTTGCAGAAATACTTACAATGGTACATTTTTGTCAAGATTTTACAGCACAATGAAAGTTTAACAATGCATTTGACACAATGTAAATAACCTTTTCAGAGAACATTTTAATAAATTTGACTTGAATATTTGTTTTACTACTGGTAGATGATGTAAAATATTGGTCAGAGGTTTCTGAGAATGTCACTGAGTGTTAAAAATCAGGTTGCATGGTAGAGTTAAGCTATAAGATTTACATCTGAGATCTGAACAAATAGCATCTGTAATGTTCATTTAATCATATTTCCATCCGACTAACTGGCTAATAGTTGAGCTGACGTGTGCATATTTGGTGTTTGTGTGTGATTATTTGTTGAACTGATGCGAGTTCTTTTGGAAATGACATTTGATTTATGCTGTTATATGCATAGTAATTACTGAGGCCTGTTGCATAATAATATTGTTTTTGCTCGTGTGTGTTGCATTACCTAGCCTAAAATAAACTCATAAATTAATTCTTTTTTTTTGTTTGTGAGTTCATAATCATTTTTTAGAGTTTGCTTTATATAACACAATAGAAGTCTATGATATAAGCGGGCTTTTGAGATAAGTTTGTGTGTGGGTGAAAGAGACAAATATTTTATTTATATTTATTTATTCCACATATATTCAGTTCCACATTTTTCTTATGGCATGTTTTGTGCATTTATTCCGTCAGATTCTGTCAGAACAACAGGTGTGAAGTGGTCTGTGCTGAAGTTAAGTGTATTTTATTGTTCTGGTCAGTGTGTAGATGTGTTTTGTGTTTTTGTGCGATTCAGATCGAGACATTTGACTTTTAGTTTTTGGCAGTATTTGTCAAAATCCTGACTAATGCAGTAAAATTAAGCATGACAGTATTTGAAATGTGATTCATTTCAGTGAATCAGTTGTAGCTGTTTTCAATGAATCGATTCAGAATTGTTTTGAATTCATTGAAAGTTCACTGGAGTGTCTTTTTTCACAAGGCATTTTGCTCTGCATTTAACTCATCCAAGTGCACACACACAGCCAATGCTGTGGCGCCTGGGGAGCAGTTGGGGTTCGGTGCCTTGCTCAAGGGTCTCACCTCAGTCATGGTATTGAGAGAGCGCTGGACATTCACTCCCCCCACCTACAATCCCTGCCGGACCTTAGACTCGAACCCGCGACCTTCGGGTTATAAGTCCGACTCTCTGTCCATTAGGCCATGACTGTCCCCTATTAGTGCATTATGAAAGAAAGTGATGTAATATAATTCTTCATTGCCTTTATTAAGTATAAAACAGTGTGAAAAACATGCCTTCATTACTTAGACATTTAACTAAATTATTATATTATTTTTATTTTTGTATTTCACTTTTTTATTTGTATCAATAATATTGTATTATATTTAAATATATATGATTATGTATTTATTTAAATATATTTTATTTATTAAATCTATTCTTATTTTGAATATTTAATACCTGTTTGGTTTAAATAATAGTTGCTGCTCTGATTGGTAAAAATAATCACCTTTTATTTTTGTATTAAATTTGTTTATTTTTATTAATAATATTGTATTATATTTAAATATACATAATTATGTATTTATTTAAATATATATATTTTATTTATTAAATCTATTCTTATTTTGAATATTTAATGACTGTTTGGTTGAAATAATAGTTCAATAGTAATAATAGTCGTGAAATAATAGTTTGAATAAATAGTAACTCTGATTGGGAAAAATAATCATCTTTTTTAAAGGTATAGTCCACCGAAATGAAAACTGTTATTTAATTTTGTTCCAAACCTGTATTACTTACTTTCTTTTGAATTATTTCTTCATCCAATTAATGACAGTCAGTGGAGTCCAGTATTGTTTGAACACCAGCCTTTTTCAAAGTGCAGTATCTTTTGTGTTTCACAGAAGAAATATACAATATGGAACAACATGAGGGTGATTACATTTTCATTTTTGAGTCAGCTGTCCCTTTAAGGCATGTCAGAGCAAATACCTCTCATGACAGACACAGACATACGTGAATGAGCAACATTTATGTTCTTGTTCTCTCACGCGCATTGTTTCCTTCAATCTGCTTGACTGACATCAACAACCCTTCGATCAAAACACGTCCCACCTTTTCTCATCCCTTCTGTCAGCGACCTCGTAATATCACTCTATAGCCAATTCCCCTTCCAGCGGGACATTATTGGGGCCATTCCTCTCTCTCTCGCGCCTCATCTTCCATTTCCATCTCCGTTTCAGTCTTTATTAAACCGCTGCTGGGTGTAAAACATCAAACACTCATAGCATGTCTGGAGAAAAACATATTTCTCTCTGTTTGTGTGTAAGAGGAGGAGAGAAACCTCAGACAGACAGACGGGGGAGATGCAGCGCCTCACAGCCGTCATCATATCTGAGTCCTAATTAATGCAATGCATGATTTATTACAATCTAAATCATTATTTCTTTCTGCTGTGAAAGTGTTTCATTCAGATTTATTCATTTGAAGTTTTGAATCCTTTTGAAAATGAACCACCTTTTCATGTAGTTTCACCTCTCAGCTGATGGATCATATTGCATAAAGCCTTGTGAACGTCCATCCCTTGATAATCCATCTCATTTATTAACACACCACGTTTACTAGAGCTTATGACTTTTTAAATTATTAAATAAGCTTATTATATGCCTCTCTGGGAATACTTGATTCTCATTGGTCGATTCTGTGGTTAAATACTAGTTGTTTTTCCAGGCAACAGATTTTCTTTGCAGCTGTGCTAGTTTCAGGTTTCTTGTATCACTCCAGGTTTTTTCTTATAAAATAATTTAGACTCAGTATTTCATGTTTGTTTATTGATTTATTTTAATTGATTTATTTTAAAGAATTGTAATAAATGAATATAATTTATTTACTTTCATTTAAATTAATGTAAATTATTTGAATGTTTTTAATTTGAATTATTACAATTTGTGAATTGTAATATGTGTAATAAGTGAATATATTTTATTTTCATTTAATTTATTTAAAATAATTTAAATTATTTGAATGAATGTTCATTTCATCTTTTCATTTTAATTAGTTTGAATTTATGTACTTTTATTTAAATTGTTTTAATAAATGTTTGTTTTGACTTTAATTTTATTGAATTTTATGTAATTATTTTCTTTAAATCATTTGTTATATATGTTTTTAATGAATTTAAATTTAATATTTAAATATTTAAATATTTATTTAAATAATATTGTATATATATATATATATATATATATATATATATATATAATTTTTTTATTTTTTAGAAATAAGTAAATAGTAAAGCTTGTACAAATACAGTTTTTTTTTCTAGTAAACCAGTCATCCAGAAAAGTAGCTAATTGTCGGGTCAGTGTTTACTCTATGAAAATGACACAATGTATCGAGCAACATTAGCGGTCTTTGCTGTTACTGTGTTATGAGAGTGTATGGGAGTGAAGAAAAAAAAAAGGTGTGAGATGATGGTGAGAAATGTGGTAGTTGCCAGATTCCTGCTGCTCGCGTGGTCAGAAACGGTCAAAATGTCCCACTCGCCTCTGTTTTGTGATCCATGTCTGTGTAATGAGCAGGTGGTTAGCGCTGAGGGATGCTTAGCGGATCACCTTATCAGGGTTTATTTTGTCATAAAGACTGTCTGACTGCATTATCCCTTATGAAACTGATCCACTGAAATCTCAGAAGTGTGTAAGTCTCTTGAACGATATCTCGTCTCCTGTGAGTATAATCTGGCCACTGTGAACTGCAGAAAACATATGCTAATGTGCTGCTCACTGCATACTGTGCACTGTATACTGCATAATCACATTTAATAATAGCATATGAAATGGTATGCATTGATTGACAGAGGTATTTTGAACACATCCCAATAAAATTCTCCATCTTGTTATATTAAGCAGATGTAAAGTAGTAATGTAATGCGTTTATAACCTTTATTAGTCCTGTGCATTGACCTCATGATGATTCAAGAGCAGCTATGGGTAATTATGACTGTTTGTTAATAATTAATGATGTGTCGTTTCAAGTCCTTGGAATGCTAATGAATCGGCAGGAAGGTGCCGCTCCTGACATTTACATTGACGTTCATGCCAGACGTTTCCTCAACACATTATCAATCATAAGAAAACACATCTGGTATCTCCTTACTCTTTAACTGTCTGCATATCAAGTATATAAGTAACTGATCTGGAACACATGAGCAGCAACAGGATGTTTTTGAGTGCTTTTTGCCGTTGAATGTGTATTTGTAATCTCTAATTCTCTCAGGTCAGTCACCATCTTGGTTGAATCTTTTCGGTAATGCTGAGTTTTGAATGGCCCATGAACGATTATGCTATGCTGCTGTATTTGATTTTTGGCTTAAAGAATGAATAAAAGTGGCATGTTAAAGGAATAGTTCCAAGATGTAGATGAGTTTATTTCTTCATGGGAACAGATTTGGAGAAATTTAGCATTACATAATTTCCTCACCAGTGGATGCTCTGCAGTGAATGGGTGCCGTCAGAATGATGTTACTGTAATGTTTTTATTGGACTCTCATTCTGACGGCACCCATTCACTGCAGAGCATCCATTGGTGATCCAAGTGATGTAATGCTAATTTCTCCAAATCTGTTCCCATGAAGAAATAAACTCATCTACATTTTTAGCAAATTTATATTTTTGGATGAACTATTCCTTTAATGCATGTGGACCTGTTGAAGCAGCCTTCAAAGTGTGAGTGAATCTCACAAAAATATCTAAATCACATTTTTTTTTTCATTGTAATAAGAATTTTAAGGAGAATGTGCTAAATTGTCATTAAAATGTCAAAAATATTGTTACAAATCTATTTATTTATTGTATTAGGAATTTTAGGGAAAATATGCTTAATTGTCATTAAAATGTCAAATATATTTAAAAATCAATATATTTATTTATTGTAACAGGAATTTTAGAGGGAACACTAAATTATCAAAGAAATTACAATTTTTAGTTAATAAATTAAATTATACAATATAAGTATGCAATTTTATTTATTGTAATAGGAATTTTAGGGGAATGTGCTTAATTATCATTAATGTCAGATATATTTAAATATTTATATTTAATATTTATTTTATATAATATTTATTATATTTGTATTTTATATATTTATTTTATATTTATATTTTATTAATTAATTAGTTAATTTGTATTTTATTTATTGTAATAGGAATTTTAAGGAGAGTGTGCTAAAATGTGAAAAATATCTTTACAAATCTATTTTTTTTTTGGGGGGGGGGTGCTTAATTGTCATCAATGTCAAAAATATCATTAAAAATCTATTTATTTATTGTATTAGGAATTTTAGTGGAAATATCCTTATTTGTCATTAAAATGTCAAAAACAGCTTTTTATTTATT
>JAFVLL020026163.1:0-14183 GCA_021397915.2 Tor tambroides
CAGCTTCGCTTCACAGTCATGGCACGTGATCGTGGCCAGCCTCCTAAGACTGACAAGGCGACAGTGATCATCAACATCAAAGATGAAAATGACAATGTCCCCAATATCGACATCCGGAAAATCGGACGCATTTTTCTCAAAGACGGCGTGGCTAATGTGGCAGAGGATGTGATTGTTGATACACCCATCGCTCTGGTCCAAGTGTCAGACCGAGATAAAGGGCCGAATGGCATAGTGACTTGCACCGTAGTGGGAGATGTTCCGTTTCAGCTTAAACCTGCTAGTGAGGTTGAGGGCGAAATGAATAAAAAGAAGTATTTTCTCCATACATCAGCACCTCTTGATTATGAAGCAGTGCAGGAGTATAACGTGGTCATTGTTGCTGTTGACTCGGGGAGCCCTAGCCTCTCTAGCAACAATTCACTGATAGTCAAAGTGGGGGACATGAATGACAATCCACCAGTTTTTACCAAAAGCACAGTGGAAGTCTCATTTCCTGAAAACAATGCTCCTGGTGAGCGTGTTGTCACAGTCGTGGCCTTAGATGCAGACAGCGGCAAAAATGCAGAAATGTCCTACTCCCTGGACTCCTCTGTGAACGGAATATTTTCCATCGATGCAGACACTGGTGACATCCGTGTCAACACCATACTTGACAGGGAGCAGACGGAACGATATGAGTTCAAAGTTATCGCCAAAGACAAAGGCATGCCTGTTCTGCAGGGCTCAGCCACTGTGGTAGTCCTGGTGGCGGATAAAAATGACAACGAGCCAAAGTTCATGCAGGATGTCTTCACTTTCTATATACAGGAAAACCTGCAACCCAACAGCCCTGTTGGCATGATAACGGTCATGGATGCCGACAAAGGACAAAATGCAGACATGAGTCTATACATTGAGCAACAAGAAGACATTTTCTCCATTGACAACAACACGGGTACCATCTTCTCAAACATGGCTTTTGACCGTGAGCAAAAAAACACGTATTCATTCCGTGTCAAGGCTGTTGATGGAGGCGATCCACCCCGGTCAGCTACGGCCACGGTGTCCCTCTCTGTAATGGATGTAAATGATAATCCCCCCACTGTCACTTTTCCAATGAACAGCTCATACACGCTGCTTCCTCCTTCTAGCAACATAAGGACGGTGGTCAGGACTGTCTCGGCTGCTGATACCGACACAGGTATTAATGCTAACCTCAGCTACCGAATAGTGGGTGGCAATCCGTTTAAGTTGTTTGAAATTGATGCATGGACTGGAGTGATCTTGTTAGTTGGCAAACTAGAGCAAAAACATTTTGGCCTTCATCGACTGGTTGTGCAAGTGAATGACAGTGGGGTTCCGTCACAAAGCACCACCACATTGGTCCACATCTACGTCAACGAAACGCTTTCCAACTCCACTATCGTAGAGGCGCAAGTCGCCAAAAGTCTTGGTACGCCGCTCAATGCTGACATTGCAGGAGACCCCAACTATGACTTGGGAAAGCAAAGACTGAGCATCGCCATAGGAGTTGTGTCAGGCATCATGACGGTGATTCTTATCATCCTGGTGGTCGTCATGGCCCGCTACTGCCGTCCCAAGAACAAGAACGGCTATGAGGCTGGAAAGAAAGACCATGAGGACTTCTTCACTCCTCAGCAACATGATAAAGGCAAGAAACCCAAGAAAGACAAGAATAAGAAAAAGTCTAAACAGCCTTTATATAGCAGCATCGTCACCGTCGAGGCATCCAAGCCAAATGGGCAGCGCTACGATGGCGTTAACGAGAAACTGTCGGACAGTCCGGGAATGGGCCGCTATCGGTCCGTCAACGGTGGCCCCGGAAGCCCAGATCTTGCCCGCCATTACAAATCCAGCTCACCCCTGCCCACCGTTCAGCTGCACCCTCAGTCTCCAACGGCAGGAAAAAAGCACCAGGCTGTTCAGGACCTGCCACCGGCCAACACATTTGTCGGCACTGGAGATAACATATCCATTGGATCAGACCACTGTTCTGAGTACAGTAGCCAAACCATCAACAAGTACAACAAACAGGTAAGAACAATTTCTTTTGAATCTATGATATCAATCACATTTTTTATACTTGAATCTTCAAGCTTTATCTGAGTGTCTATAAACACCAACACTATTCTGCCTACACTGTAATACTATCATGCTGGATATATGTATTTTTAGCCGATGCTTCTGTTTCCCTTTATCGACCTGCTTCGCCTCAGAGTGCCATTTAGATGTAATGCTAAAAGCGACATGAAGGCATTCTTCAGTCAGGGATATCATATCCGCCGGGCCACCTGGGGTTCCGAGGCCACGCTGTGGACACATTGGCACGTCTTTTAGTGTAGTTGTAGGGCAGATGCGGGTGTCAGCGTTGATGACCTTTGTCTGCGTGTGTGCGTCTGAAAATCGAATGGGATCACATATGGCTCTGGTTCACAGCTATTCCGTCTCAGCAGTAGGTTTGCGTCTGGAGCACGACCCAACCTCTTTTATCAGAAAATGCCTACTTTTTTCTCTTTCTGGGAGGAAGGCAGGATAGAGGAGGGGTGAGTGAGATGAAGCAGAGGGAGAAAAAAATTGAAAAAGGTGGAATGTTAGTTGTGGTGTCATGTTTTAGCGTGCTTATCCGAACAGACTGGGAACATCTGGGCGGGAGGTCACATTTAACATTCCTGTGCACTTGTGTGCCTGGACCAATTCAGTGACCTAGCAGTGAAATCTGGCCTCATCTCTCTCTCTCGCTCTCTCTCTCTCTCTCTCTCTGTCTAATCTCTCATTCTCTTATCTTTATTTTTTTACTCCATACCTCTCTTGTACTCTCCTTGTTGTTTATGCCATTATTTAAAGCATAAAATTGCCTTTGTTACAGCAGCCATGGAATGGCTTTGTAAATTCGCAGGCACATGTGTGAAATAATCAATTCATATCATTATTGTTCCCTGTCCTGTGGAGCGCTCTGGTGCTAGGTGAGGTTAATTCAAAATGAAGTCAGCCCTTTCATTGTCCAGATTTGCCAGGAAAAGAACACTTGCCCTGTCGTTTCATGTGTTTTCTAAGGTGGTTAATGCATTATTGATTCCTATCTAACATGGCGTAAGTAGTGTCCTCTCTTGCATTCCAGAACAATGCCCTTTCTAAACACAAGCCACAAGCTAGCCTTCTCTCTCTCTTTAAGAATTTTCTTCTTTACATATCTACCCTGGATTGTGCTTTTTTATTTTAATCCCCCCCCCCACTGTGTATTTAGAAACACCTACTCTCATCTCTCCATTTTTATGCCTGCTGCTTCTTACCCAATATCCCACTTGTTTCTCTTTTCTCATTCAATTTTTTTTTTCTTCCTCACAAATTCTGGCTCCTTGCACAGCTTCCCTTTTTTTCCTGTTGACAACTCTGTCCTGTCTTTCTTTTATCTCTCCTCTTTCTCCTACCCTCTTGAACAGCCCTCTGATGTGCTGTGTTTAGGCGTCTGCACTTCTCTGCGAAAGGAGTTCTGTTGCCCATGTTTCTTTCGGACATCTCATGCGTATTTAAACACAGCCTCCATTTGCTGCCCCGGCACATGTATTGTGTGTCCAAGTACTCTGCTTAGATAATTATTTATTTGCTTTTTATTTGAAAGCTGCAGTGCTTTGTACGAGCCGTCCATTTGTTTGTCCATTCAAATGCAGCAGACTTTCACAGGGTGCTGAGCAAAAGAGTTCTACACTATTACCAGTTTGCAATTACAACGTCCTTGGCAAAAAGCGAGATCAAGTCCAGCGTCATTACGTACGTCCCTGCTGACAATTTAAGAGGGGCTCTTTAGATGTTTTATTGAGCGTTATCAGGAGTAGCCAACATGCCCTCGCAAAATCCCATTAAGATAGCATAATAGTCTATATCAAATACTTTATAAAGAGAAGTCATTAGAATTTCATTTTTGAGCCTAATATGTTTCCAGCTTGGATTTAATGGGAGAACATTTTTTTTTGTTGACTTTTATAATGACCTTCTTATTTTTTTCTTTTAAATCTTTTTATCCGTCTTTACCTTCTCTCCCAATCTCTTTCTTTCTCTGTCACTCATCATAAATGGAAAATTTGCCAGGCGCACTCACAATGGACTCAAGCCACTAATTCTTGATGAATCACTGATTTGATGAGTGTCATACTGCTGTAAGGTTTAATTACAGCTGTGTGATAGGGCTGCACGGTAATGAAAAAACGCGTAATTGTTGATTTTTTCCTTCAATACTGTAATTGTGATTATTTATGTCGATTAATAGAATTTGTGTTTATTTATTAATATATTGATTTATTGTTTATGTGTGGGGGAAAGGTATGGGGGTGCACAGAGGGTGCTGTTTTAAAGCAGTAAAATTGGTTAAAATGGATAACACCAAACAGATTCAACTGTTGCATGCATGCTTCTTGTTCACCATCACAAGACATTTACTAAAATGCAAGCCAAAATGTTGCTATGGTTATCATAATGTCACTCATCGCTATTTTGTCAGTCACACAAAGAACTATCATTTAGTTGAATTACTCCTGCATTTAAATGCATTTACCACTCATGAAACTTTTGCAGCATGAAAAATAAAGCTTTCTGTATATACACAGAAAGTGAGGAAAGAACACTCCCTTTATAATCTCTGAAGCTGTTAATCACTTCAATTTCGCTGTCTTGCAGAAACTCCCATTATAATAAATAAAGCTGACTATATTACGTTTCTTATTTACATTGTGTCTACACCTTGTTTGTTATAATGAGAGGATTTGAAAAAGTGTAGATCTCAATAGGTGAGCTCACTATGAACAAAACTGCTGTTTTGAGGGATTTCTTCTACACAGTGACTCATTGAAACACTTTTGATTGGTTCCCACTGTCTGATGTATTTAATGCAACTATATTGAATATAGCGGTGGTATAAAAAATAAATAAATACATACATACATACATTAATTAAAAACAAACAAACAAACAAAAACAATCAGAAGCCCACTTAATAAAATTAAAGGACTTTACGTCATTCAGGAAAAGACATTTTATTGTTAAAAAGAAAGATGCTTATTAATTTTAGGTAGCATTAAACTTTCCATTGGATGGTAAAATCTAATAAATTAGTAAATGTGACACTATTGAGTTTCAGAGCAGGTCACATGACATCATCGTTCTCTGGACTAGATTTACTGGCGCACGTGTAGCATTTAAATTAATGATGGAGAACATACAGTAATATTAATAATAGTGTCTTGTAGCTGACTCAAAATACCTAGTTTTCTGGACAAGATTAATTTTCTCTTCACAGTACAATTCCCTCTGGTGAAGTCATCCATGAAAACTACCTGTGTTTTTCTCCTTGTGAAAAGGCTCGGCTCTTTTTGATCGTGTTTGATTTCAGTTCTTGTGGTCTGACATCTGAGATGCTCTCTCATTTCCCCTTCCTCTCTCATTTTTCTGTCTAGTGGAGGAAAGGGTAAAAGAGACAGGAACTAGAAAGAGGGCCCTGTTAACAGGCTAGAGAAAGGTCTCTACTGTTCTCTGTGTTAGTGTGTGTGTGTGTGTGTGTGTGTGTGTGTGTGTTTGTGAGCGTTGAGCGGGATCGAGTGCAGTGGCCTCATAAATGTGTGGTCTGGTTTCATGTTACCTACATCCCCCTAATCTCCTTACACACAGAAACTCATGGACACACACACACACACACACACACACACACACACACTTGTCTTCTGTCTTGATAGCAGAAACTACACCACGCTGTTTGCTCCAGACAGGTAACCGGACAACACTAGTGTTTCCATGTCTCGCTGCACATGGGACATTTAAGATGTCGTTAATTTCCCTTAATGCAGGTGGGAGACGCCACCTTCCTGCTAGCCAGAAAGGTAATATATCAAGGTGTTTCATTGTGTTCAGCATCTAATGCTTTTCTTGGGCATTCTCTAAAAAGAATGAAGCTGGTTTTTTGCCATTAGTAAGTGTTTTCAACTGTTGGTTTATGGTTTTGTTGCATTACATATTCAGTTGGTCTGAACACTGCTAATGTCTCTGATGGGAGAGCGTTCTCTCTTTCATTCCTTTCTGTCTGCTTTATAGAATTCTTCTCACTCAGCTCTGTAAAGACACAGGGGTGAAATGTACTTAAAAAAAGGCCGTATCCAGAATTGTTAATGATTTAAACCAACGAACGCTGATAGATTCAGTCTTTAATCATTTCCCATGATTCCATAACACTCTAGATCAGAGGCGACTAAATGCAGTCGAACAGCATGAGTGTCATTCACTGATGAAAAGGATTCTGGCCTATTTTTTACAAACAGGGCTGGGGTTATAACAGCCTTTTCATTTTGAGCCAAGATCAACATTTGAATCAAATATCTGCCAGTCACTGGTTTTTTTTCCCTTTTTTGAAAGTGCAAAATGGTTTGGTTTGTACTAATCCATCTCCATATTTAGTCTTGTCTGAGGGTATTGCTGAGATTTGTAAGGCTTTTTGAGGTCATTGTGGTTTGTCTGTTGTGGTTTCAGCCTTTACTATGCTTTCCATCTTGCATTTGCTTTACATACATGTGTTTGGCGGACCAAAGCATCACTCATTTTGGACGTGCAAGCAATACAAAAACACAGCCATGCAAATGCGATCACTTGGCTGTTTATGAGTATTTGTGTGTACTTCTGGAACTCACCTTGTATTGCTGCTAGCAAAACATCCACGCAAATCACAGAAGCTTATTTTCATTAAATACAAAGTGCTTTTGCGAGTCAAAAGATACAAACGGGTTGAGCGTGTACATGTATGCGACCTTTAAATAATTGTATTTTCTAGTATATTAACTTGAAATATTACATTTGAATTATTTACAGTTCTTTTCAAAAATGTTTGTCAAGAGACTTGAGGATAAGCCTTCAATCAATGAAGCAATCAAGCTGTATTTACAAGCAGCCGTATATTCTATTCATCACAATGCAGAGGCGTAAAATTAACTACACGCCATCATCGTCACGTCACATTAAATAACACGCCATGCGATGGCACAGAATTGCTGGGTAATAGAGACCAAGACAGAATTAGATCAGCTGCAGGCTTGATTGCTGTGTTATTAGGGAGAGCTTGTCAGCTCAACGCCAGCACTGAATGGCCAACGCTGACCAAATCTGTCACAGGTACAGATGCGACTCAAGACAGCGCACATGCGTGACTGTGGCTTCCATTAGGAGATAAAGAGAATGAGAGACTTTTGAAACTGATGCATATGCAAATATTATACTTTACTACAGTGGTGGCACAAATTATTAGAACACTAGTATTTTCACCAGTTAAAAAAAAAATCATTTTGTCATTAATTGTAATAATCCAGTGAGATTTTTGTTTGCACAAGGAGTCTGACAACAGCCAGTGCTCCACACAGAGATCTGATCAAGAACAAACTGAGACAGATTAAATCCAGAAGAACTGTGGCAACGTCTCCAAGATGCTTCAAGAAACCTACCTGCAAAGCTACAGTACTGTGAAAAGTTTTAGGCACTTGTGTAAAAACGCTGTAAAATGAGGATGTCATCAAAAATAATGTCATAAATAAATTTTCTTTATCAGTTAACTTCTATTAACTAAAATAAATCAACATTTGGTATGACCATCCTTTGTGTTTAAAGCAGCTTTTGCCCTAGGTGCACTTGTGCATAGTTTTTCAGGTAGCTTTGCAGGTAGGTCTCTTGAAGCATCTTAGAGACGATGCCACAGTTCTTCTGGATTCAGTCTGTCTCAGTTTGTTCTGTTTCTTCATGTCATTCCAGACAGACTGGATGATAATAAGATCAGATCTCTGTGTGGAGCACTGGCTGTTGTCAGACTCCTTGTGCAAACTAAAATCACACTGGATTTTTACAATTAATGGCAAAATGAATGTTTGGAAACGTAAAGTGATATTTCCTACTGACACACTACATCAAAAGATATAAATAACTGGCTTAAAACCATTTTTAGCTGGTGAAAATACTAGTGTTCTAATAATTTTGGCAACCACTGTAATTGCCATACACATATAATTAACCATTTACTTAATTAAACAAAAAGCTGAACATCGCAGATCATCTTTGGACAAGAGAGGCCAACTCTTCATTTGCATGCACAGGTCAACGTTTCATTTGTGCCCAGTGTCGACACGGGGATATGTAAACCAGTACATGTAAATGACCTGTGAAACTTTATCCAGAAATATGAAAGGTCTATTTGATACAGCACAGGGCCAAGTTAACAGAGAAAAGAGTTCAAAATACAGTTGCGTTTTTTAAAATTTGTCTTCTTCTCGGAGCGCAGTTGTAGCGACTTCACTTGACCTTTTACAAATAGTACTGCGACATCTCTTTGATTTCTTTTTTCCTCCTTCTGTTACTGTAAGTAATCTATCCTTTCAGCTGCCCGTTGACAGCACGATGTAGCTCGAGCGTGCCTGCAGTCTCTCTCATTCTCTTTCATTCTTCGCCTCTCTTTCTTTTTCTCAGTCCCTCTGTCGCCTTCCTCCTCTCTTTATTCTCTATTATATTCTCTCTCATAGTCTCTTGTTCCTCAATCTTCATGTGAATAGTCTTGATTGAAGCTACGGAGATGCACTTGTAACATTTATCATGCTAAACTGATGAAAGTGACAGTTGCGGGCGGAATAGCAGCGACGGGGCCGAAGCGAAAGGAAAAAGTGAGATCATCTCTTGATTGGTTGCTGCTGTGCTGATTGTAAGTGCCGGTGTTATAGCCGTGTGTGCTTAACCCCCGTCTGTACTTCAATTCTGACGGTGTCCAAACTCACAGGGTGCACTGGATTATGACTCGCAAACGCATACACATACACATATATTCCAGATAATACTGCTGATTTTTTTGTTTTTGTTTTAAGCGCTCCATTTTCTGCTTGTCATGTGCGCGTGTGTTTGTGTGTCTGTTAGTATAAGGGTTTATTAAAGCAATAAGCCATGAGAGGCTGTGTATTGCAGTGATTTTTTACTACAGTTAAGGAGTGTTTTTAGGCAGAATGTGGAGTGGAAAGCACCCTAACCGCGGTGAAATCACTGTAATGCACATCCTCGAATGGCTTATTGCTTTCATAAAGTGAAAGCAACAGCAAAACAAATAGATAGTAGTTAACACTATTTATTTAGGCTGTTTACAGTGGCCAAGCAATGTAGCAATGGTACAATAATCTAAAATTCAACTGAACTGTGATCACAGGTCTGTGTATGTCAGCATTTTACAGTGACTTTGAGTGGGGCTTATTCAGTCAGAATTTAGCAATGGGATTATTTGTTTTAGTCACGTTTTACGTCATTATGTTTTTGAAATGCCAGCTCACCTCTTTTCCCTCTCTGCCTATTTCCAGGTCAGAGGAAGTGAACATATGCGTTGGTTTGACTCGATGTGTCCATCTGTTGTTTTGTGTATATTTGTGTAATTGTTTTCACAGCCACGGCCCTGTCAGTGTTTAAGTGGTGCTTGTAAAAAAAAAGCACAACCACTTAGCATTGTTCCAAACTAACACAGGGGAATAGTTCACTGTCAACTCAAAGAATACAAACAGGGATCGGATGGTTGAAATGGCTCTTTTGCTTGGTTTAATAGGACTATGTTCATATTCACGGCCTGATGTGGTTTGTGGTGCATCTTGGCACATTTGCAACCCATTTTACTTATGTAATGAGATGTATTTCTAGAGGGCGGGGCTTGATTTAGCTAACAGGATTGTGAAAAGTGGTCTTTGTAATAGATGTTAGAGTAGTGACAAGTGAAGCTGAAAAGTGATTTTATAGGTAGAGAAAGTTATCACTTTATGATTTTGATGGCATTCATTCATTCATTCTGTCTTTGGAATTATATATCAGTGCACATTATTTCAACAGACTATTTATTAAATAAATAATAATGAAAAAAATCTTACTTGCTGAATTATTAACATTAAGATCAGAAACATTTAGTAAGAAAGCAAATTGTGTCAGTTTTGATTAGTCTACATTTTAATGCATAAATGATTTAGGATATTGCATTATGTTACCTACTGCTTACAGAAAAAAAAGTTATCAAAATAAATATCAAGATATTTCTTATTTTAATTTACCCTCTCAAAAACACTTTGGATCCTTTATCATAGGTTCTCATAGTCTTGGAAAACCTATGTATATTATAGCCTAATCGTAAAAGTCTGATTTCTAGACCTGGACAAGTCATGCAAATTAATAAAATCCCTGATGAACATTCTCTTAAAACATCTGGAATCATGAAATGTCATTATTTTACTTCTTTTTTTTTAATTTAGAGAAATGAATAGTGTCCATAAATTAAAATAAAACGAAACTATGGCTTGGGAGCTTTTGAATATTGTTGGGGACAACAATGTTGCAAACCGCTGGCCTGTGGTGGTTTCTATATGTTCATCCAAGCAGTGGGGATGTTTGTGTTTCTTTGTGTGTGGGAGAAAGAAAAAACATCAAAGTTTTCAGGGTGTATCAAGCCAAGTGTTTGTGTTTGAGCATGTGCCTGTTGAGCAAGTCTCAAGTCTGTTGAGGAACTCAAATGAAATTGCCATACCAGTTCTTCATGAAAGAATAAGGAGACACAATATACAAGTGTCATTTCTGGGTGACACCATAACATACTCTTTCATCACATACCGCCGCTGCGGTCTAATCAAAATGTGCTTCAGCCGAATGGATAGATGTTTATTGGCTGCAATAATGCACACCAAGAATGACTGACAACTTCATTCCGCAATGAAACATCTACGTGTGTTGACATCTAAAAACGGGTAATATCATTTTCCAAATCCGGATGGTTTTAAGAGACATAACCCATATCTGTCACCAACAGGCACAAAATCAGACACACATACCTGCAAGCACGCACATGATCCGTCTCCAGCCATTTATTTGTCTTTTTAACATTTGCTCTTCTCCAGTGTAAAGCACACAAGCGTGAGGGTCTGAAATATTAAGTGAGTTGTGATCTCTTGACTGCATAAGTGGAGATTAAACACCGGGGCCAGTATAAATAATGCACAAAGTCTTACATATTTGTGTAAAAGAGACTGCTCCTCATCACCGGGACCTCATTGGTATGGAGAAGAGATGCGGCTGAAGTCAAATGGATTCAAACGGAATGGAATAAGAAGTGGAAAGAACTGACGGGAGTCTACCAATAGCCTTCCATTTCTTTTGCCACAGTGTCATTCCACAAGCTGCACAAAGAGATTACTACTGTGTATGTGTGTGTGTGTGTGTCCAGACCATTCCCAAATGAGATTATGTGTGTGTGAGGCAGGAGAGGGAAGGTTCAGCGGCCATCCATCAAGTTGTGGGAGAGCTGTGTGGCATTGCATCTCAGGAGCAAGAGCAAGGCCAAGGTGCTCTGTGTGTGTGTGTAGGAACGTGTTTGTGCGTTCGTATGGGAGAGAGAAAATGCGCTGCAACAGGGGCCTCTACGGTTCAGCCATTCCATCACAAGAACACTGTCACTTAGCTACATGCGAGGAAAGGTGTCTGTGCGCACTCGTGTCTGTGTGTGTGTGTGTGTGTGTGTGTGTGTGTGTGTGTGTGTGTGTGATTCTCGATAGATCTCAGAAAATAAGAAAGCTGCAGATACAGAAACCGTAAGAAAACAGATATAAGAAAACTGAAATAGCCTTGGTGGCTATGCATATCAAAGAAAAATTTCATCGTCTTTGTGCTTTTAGTAGCGTGCCAAGGTTTTTAATGCTATTTTTTGCCTGAGCGTGCATTCTCATCACAAAACGTAATCCTGAATGCTCGAAAGCTGCAAAAATATTCATTATCACATGCTACCTCACCCGGCTAGCCAGGAAGCGTTTTATCGATGAGAGGCCACCAAAGAGAGACCAGGCTATTAGTGCTGGCCAATAAATCTTGTCAGTGCACGGAATGCAGGGCGGCCTTTGAAAAATGAAGGTCACGCTCAGGAGTTTATGAGAGCCTGTTATAAAATCAGCTGAATTATGGAGTCCCCTGAGCCTTTTCAGTCATGTTAATTTCAGACGCTGTGATCTGGTGTCCTCCCTCACTTGCCATGGTACGGAATAAGACGGGTGATTAGGTGAATTATATTGTGATTTAAGGTGGGTTATGCCATGCAAGTGTGCTTGTTCACTCTGTGAATAATGATCTGGGTGTCAAAGCATGTGTGTGTGTGCTATATTAGGGTCGTATTAGATTTTTAGTATGCAAAAAATCCGTCTCCGTGAAGTAGTCCAAAACAATCAATCAGTTAAACTTTAATAAGTCAAATTTTGACTTATAACATGGATGAAAAAATATGTGTGAATGAAAAGGAAAAAAAAAATGAATTGGTGAGAGAAAAAGAAAAAGACAGTAACATAACGAGTTTTAAATTGTGGCACCACCAACTGGCTTCTTGTGACTTCATGATGTAATAACTACTTAGATCATAAATATTAATTAGGTTGCTATTGCACTGTCCATTCTTGTATCCTAATTAATATTAATGAGGCAGGGCTTCTCCATAGTAGTATTGGCAAATTCGATTAAGGTTCAGATATACCTCAATCTGAAAGGTTATCTCACTAAAATTGAGATTCAATATTGTACTACCTTTTTATGATGTCTTACTGTTTTTATTACTATTGTAAACTCATATATCCAACTTTGCATCTCCAACATGTATTAATCTATGCATTTCTTTATTTATAATCTCTCATGTCTACATTTTGTGATCAAATTATGATTAGAGATAAACTATATAAACTGTGTAAATAGTTAATTGTCAATAACACACTGATTGGCATTAATGTAAGTTAAATACAATTTTCTTGGCACAGTTCCCCCATAATCATTATATCTGTTCAATTATGGTGCACAAATGAACATGTCATATTTCATCCTTGCACCTGTCAGAACACGCTAACTCTAATGTGTGCTTTGGCATGTGCGCCGAATGTTGCTCAGCTATTAAACGCTGTTCTCTAGGGATGAGCGCACTCTCGTTTTCTTTAATTGATTTGGTCTTTCTGTAGATTTTGTGGGTCTGTGGATAAATGTTTGGTAAAACACGTCTTTTTTTATTTCTTAGAGTGGAGGGCAAGAAGTTACCGTTAATTGTTTGTAATAAAATAATATGCAAAAACTACAGTGAAGTAAACTACTGTTATTTTTTTTATGAAAAATACAGTAAAAACAATACTATTGTGAAATATGATTACAATTTCTAACTACTTTTTTCTATTTTAATATTTTTTAAAATGAGATTTATTCGTCTGGTGGCAAAGTTCAATTTTCAACAGCCATTTATCCAATCTTCAGTGACACTTGTTTCATGTTATTATCACAATTGAAAATGTTTGTGCTGCTTAATATTTTTCAAACTGTGATATTTATGTAAGACATCTTTGAATCAATAGAAAAAGAGAATTTATGTTAAGTGTGAAAATTGTTACTTTTGATCAATTTATTACATGCTAAAGAAAGAAAGAGAAAGAAAGATCCCAAATTTAGTACATAGTTTACTTAAGTCTATAGTAAGTCAATACCTGGAATGTATTTTGAAAACAAATCAAGTGTATGTATTT
The DNA here is from genome assembly GCA_021397915.2 of Tor tambroides. NCBI lineage: Eukaryota > Metazoa > Chordata > Actinopteri > Cypriniformes > Cyprinidae > Tor > Tor tambroides. Next base: position 13,566 of record JAFVLL020026163.1, read on the forward strand.
TAATATCAGCTGACTGAGTTCAGTCGATGCATGCAAAACAAGAACCGGTCCCCCTGGTTTTGTTGCCCCTGAACAGAGACATGGAAACAGAGAACAGAAAAACATGGAAGAGGCAGGCAAACTCCTCTCTAATAAAGTCTTTTATGGGCAGAAAACAATTCCTCTGCAAGGATTGGGTCTATGGCCATTTAATTTTCACCAGCTAGATTTATAGAGTCTACCTGAGCTCTCTACAGAGATACTATCCTGAATTAAAACCTAGGAAAGGGGACTGAGATATAAAAAGAGAGAAATTGTTCTATCTTTTCCTCTTCCCAGTCCTCCCATATATTCTCAAAGCAGCTCCTGTAATCACTAGGTTGTGTATGTCCGGTCATTCGACCCCTGTGATCTCGAATTCCCAGACCTGCTCAACAGCAGCAGCCCCGCCAATATAATAACAGGTCCGGAGTGCCAGTGTCTTGAGTTCCCCTTATTTTTTTTACTGTGGGACATGGGGAAATAATCAAGGCTTCCTCTGCGACTCGTCTCCAAATCAATTTACTCCACAGAGGTGGGGGTCACAGCAACACTTGGACACTACAACCCATTGAAAATTACAGGCCAGGCCTTGGACGG
>JAFVLL020026164.1:0-11193 GCA_021397915.2 Tor tambroides
AGGTGCTTCAGCTAAGTACTGAGTTAAGGGTTTGAATACTTATGCAATGTACTTATTTCAGTTTATATATATATAGTGTGTGTGTGTATTTGGCCGAAAATGTGCTTCGCTGTCTAAATTTTCTTAATATAAAATAGTGTCTTTTTAAAATAGATATTTTTTATGGTGAAATTGGACCCTCTATTTCATATATCTATCATAGAATGATAAAAATATTATTATATATAGAGCTAGTCCTTCATTGAGGAGTAGTGTTGTTCATGAACGGGCTGGGATTTGGAGGAGAGCGGGCGTGTGTTGGCCCGGAGCAGATGGGTGTTGTTTGGAAGGGAATGGGATTTAAAGCAGCCGCTGCTGGGTGTCCTCTCTTTCTCTCACTAATCAAGTGTTGTTGACTGGAAGATTATTCCTGAGGATAGTGAAGGATTCCTGAAGGAAAATTAAGAGATTATTACTGTACCTGTACAAGAATGGCCACACGCCACATCTATTTTACTAGTCTAAAAATATCCCTTAAAATTCTCTAGACCTTTCCATTCTTTTTATTTTATTTTATTTTATTTTTAATATTTTTTTAATCATAGAGCAAATATAATAATATAATTATTATATGATAATATAATTTCTCAATTTCAAAAAATAAAAATTAAATTAGAAACATGTAAAATACAAGAATTTTGGACACCCACTGTATCTAGTATATAATTTGTGTTTATTAATAGCAGTACTGAGCCTCCTACATTAGAGTTGTCTGACTGGGATGCTGCATTGGGATTTAGGATCAGTGTTGGGTTTTTCTCTAATCACGTCTGACAATGGAAGTAGCCTGACTGAGCCGATGTCAGGCCCATTGCTCCAACTTTACACTATACAGCCCTAGATTAGTTCATCTGGACTAGACTCTGAGATTAGAGCTGAATTAGCCTCTGAAACGAGATCTCACACACCCCTCAACCCTGCTTTATACCCCATAATCTACTCTCACAACAAGGCCACTGGTTTCTGGTTCTGCCCTAGGAGCTTAAACGAGGATCTGATTGCCGAAATTATATAAACATATAAATATATATGAAATATATACAAAACAAACAAATAATGTATATATATATATTTTAATTATTATTATTATTATTAAAATATGAACATTTTAAATTTGATGATGACTAATAATAATAATTAGTTAATAATAATGCTGCATTAATTAATTTGATTATTATTATCATCATCATCATCATCATCATCAAAATTATTATTATTATCAAAATTATTTTAAAATAGCTTCAACAATCTGATCCTTGTTTTAGTAGTATTATTATTAATAATATTAATAATAGCAATTAAAAAGAGGACAATTTAAAAATATATGATGGCTTTCTGCTAAATCATATCAACCAAGTACAGTAAATGTGAATGGAAGTGACTGAAGATTAAATGCTTATCTGGCTCTCTGGAGAGTCGCCCAGATCTCTGCCGGCAAGCGTCCAACAACTTACCATTTTATCCAATAACTAGCGTCTAACCATTAAACCTTCTTGAAATGTCACCGTCACTGTCTGGCGCTAACTTTGTCCTTTGTACTCGACATAGTGTTGCAGACAAAGAAAGTGCAAGGTTTGTTTTATAAATAGGTCTGTCTGAATTCAATAGATCAAGGTGTTGGAGTGCTGCCGTAATGACCTGCTCCAACCCTTCCTTTGTCTTTCTATTAGCTATTTTAATTCAGGACACCAACCGATACACAAACGAAGCCAGAGTTACCTAAACACTTACACAACTTCCTGCTGAAGTGAGGAGTTGTGATAAGCAGACCTGTGACTATTGTGATGATGTCTATTCCAAGAATAACTCTTCAGCTTGATCATCATTAGCAGCACTTTTGAAAATCTTTTTTAAAAATCACAAAAAATATATATATTTTTAGAAACTTTTATCGTCCATTTAAAAAATTTATCATGAAAGTATTGTTTTTATCAGTGTTATCACTAATCTAATTTAGCTATCATTAAAAATATTAAAGTGTTTTCAGTAAACGAGTAATGCTAAAAAAAAATAAAAAAAACAATATATTGAAGTAAGTTTAGCTGATATAAGTTTACGCTGAAGTACTAAAAATAAAAATAATAATCGCGATTAATCGCATCCAAAATGAACATTTTTGTTTATATAATATATGTGTGTGTACTGTGTATATTTATTATGTATATATAAAGACACACACATACTATACATATATGTTTGAAAATATTTACATGTATATATTTATATTCATATAATTTATATTATATATAAATACAGTATATTTAATATATAAACATAACACATTTTTCTTAAATATATACACAGTACACACACACATATTATGTACACAAAAACTTTTATTTTGGATGCGATTAATTGCTGTCCAGCACTACATAAAACTAAACTAAAATAAAAAATAAAAATTAAATGACAAAAGCACATAACAAAATTACTAAAACTTAAGCTAAAATTAAAATGAAAAGTAAAAATAAAGCTAATTAAAATATTAATAAATACTATAATATTATATAAATAATATTAAAACAATATTTATTTAAATTAACCATCATAAACTATTTATTTTAATTTATAATTTTTACGCAACTGTAAAAATTTACAGTTTTTACAGTTGCCTCAGTTGTCTTTCAAAATGAACAGTAATTTTGCTCCTAGTTTACATAAATAACTATTTATTTATTTATGTATTTATTTAGCTAGTGTAGAGCATGAGTTCATGTGTGAAGAAGAAATCAAGGAAAATATAATTCATATTTTTCAGGGTTTTTTTTTTTAATTTGGTGTTGTTTCAGATTATTTACAATTGTCAAATTATTTAATTCCATGCCTTTAGGATACATTTAGGATAAAATCACTAGTCACTAAAATCACTAAAGGCAGGGTAAGCAATTTGTGGAAGCCAATGTTATTTGAAATCACCAAAACCAACACGCCCCTACCCCAAAAGGGTCTCGCAACCCAGGCAACGATTAGTTCTGTGAAACATAAGCTGCTTTTCCACCGAAATTACCTGGAACAATATGTCCCAGGAACATTTTTTCCCCCAGACCTGTTGCTGTCTTTGTTTCCATCGCGGTCTAAACGAGAAGATTAGGCAAATGGTCTGGTGATGTAACGTTAGGTCTGCGTGCGTTTCTTAATACCAAGTACGCAAATTTCGGCCTTGCATCCTCGGTAGTCCGGACTTGACGAGTTAGACTCGGGAGTGTGAATCCCGCGGACCAAACGACGCAAGTCCGGTAATTCTGCAAAGAGCAGCGTACTTGATAACATCAGTCAGCTCGCCTCGGCTACTGCAATCTTCCTCACTCTATTTACAGACGAAATATTTCAAACACCACTGCCTCTTATTATATCTTATGTTTAACCACTACAGAGACATCAGAGCCAGCGGCAAATGTCAGAAGGACTAGCCGAGGTTATGCTCCTCTCTTCGGGATACATGAGCACTGAGCGCCCAGTGATCGCGTGGAGCTCACGTCTCCGAAATCGGCGAAGCACATTTTCAAATAGGCGCTGTTTTTATAAATAAACCGCAGATTTGAGTTTTAAACAACTACATTCTCGCCTGAAATACATGTGTCCAGTGTAGGCAGACTTTAGCTGTGGCAGCACGCCGCGTCCGGTGTAGACACAGTGTTACTCACCTATTGAGAAGAACCAAAGCAACCTCGGCGTCTGATCGCAGGCCTTCCGCTCCTTGAGTTCTCTCCAGCGCTGGAAAACTGATCTGATATTTACACGGGTCCTACTTCTTGCCTTATCGTTCCACAGTCGTTTTCCTCTTTTTGTTTTTTTTTTATCCGCCATCTCTATCTTCCTGTCGCTCGGCTCGGCTGTTCACTGAATGCTCTCTCCTCCGTATCACGAGTAGACACACCCCTTACTGCTGATTGGCTACACGTTTTTTTGGTACTCGGCCCCGACTCAGTTTTCTAAAACGTTTTTGAAAAATTGCATACCCTGCCTTTAACAAGACAAAGGAGTCATATATTATTGAAATAAATAAATCTACTACAGAATGAATGGTGATTTGGTGGAAATGACATTTATTCACCTGAAATGCATGAAAAGACTTCATATTGTTGAAGAATTTAGGAATACATTTTGGGCACTGTTAGTGGGACGAGTGAAAGAATGAAAGGTGGAAGAAGTGAAAGATAGAGAGAACACAAAGCTACAGATATGGCAGATGCCACACAGGATTTGATCTGTCACAGCCACCGCCTGCTTCCCGTCAAACACCCTTTCCCATCAAACTCAACGGATTTAAACCAGAGTCAGTAAGCTCAGTGTCTGAACCATCTGCTGTTCCTAACATTCACACTCCAAAGAGAAATCTTGTCTCTTAGAACAGCCTAGCAACTGCCTAGCAACTCTGAACATCTTGGCAGAACATGCAGAGCTGTTGAGCAACACCTTACCACCTATGGCATATATAACTATTTTCAAGGTGATAAACTTCAAACTGCCCAAGCATCTTCATAACCTTTTAGACAAGTCAGCATTCAGAGATTATCTTTGCAATAGTGTTGGGCGATATGCTCCATCGTCATATCATCCTATCGTTGTGAGATAAAGACGCAGCCATATCTTTTCCATAATCTACCAAGAGCAGCTCAAATTAACGCCTGCTTTAAGGACTGCTTTTTTGGGGCGTTAAATAATGACGCAAATACCAGTAATTTGACGAGCACAAATGCTAATAAATCGCATTGCGTGATTCATTTGAATACTCCCATAAATTTTGTGTCTGAAAGGGAAACTCCTACAAATGCATATTCAATAACGCCAGGCGCAAAAATAACTGTGTTCACGCCTTTTCGGGGCTAATTCTTCACTGTGCATCTTTAGTAAATCCTGACAGTACTATTTTAATGCCAAAAGACGGTTTGCACTGGTGCAAGCTGTTAGTAAATCTGGCCCTTTATCTTTTTAGTCAGGTAGCATGTGGATGTCAAAAAATATTTTTATAAAAATTTGTATTTAACATGATAATAATTCAATAAAAACATTGTAAGTTACTAATTATAATGCTTACAGCTCCTCAATTATTTAAACAGCAGCTACAGTAAATGAGCAAAGAACATTTACATGATCAAAAAAACATAATCACTGACTTGACTAGCTCGAGTTTATGCACTTTAAAAACAATCCCGTTATAATCAGTGCTATCTCTTATACTTACATCACACGTACATCTGCACTTTGTTGTTTATGATGACAGAATTCACAAGAGAGCGGAATTCTGTGAGCACACGCACTCAACAACAAAACTCCGGTGTTACAGCGATGACTCATCTGAAGTCCTCTGATTGGCCATTGCATTCATAAACTCAGTGGAATCATGTGTGATTGGTTAGAACACGCAACACTGTACAAATGCGTAAAAATAAATATGATAGAACAAATAAGCCCTAATATTAATTAGATAATAATACTAGACTGATAATAATATTGTCTTGATATCGTCAAAGGCATTGGCCACAGGTGATATCAGCACTATACTATCAGCACAACCCTACTTTACAAACACCAATTTAGAGTAAATTCAACTCAATATGTGTCAAATGAACAGCTGTGGTTTTAATATCCTCCACCAAACCATTGATACCTTACAAAACCTGGAATTGTTTGGCCCACTCTTGTGCCATCTGTTCATTCGATCCCTGCCATGATGGAACACACCCAAAACCCAATAAAGATGAAGTTCCTGTAAGCTGTACGGTCACAGCACGTGGCAAACTTGTAGACAAAGGGCTAACCCTACAGCTAATCAAACACTTGGTCTTAGCATGAGATCTTTCACGGTAGATTGCGCAATTAATCGCATATAATGATATCATTGCAACCTGAAATCCCATTGCAGACAATGGCAGCAAGGCAGCAACTCCTTAACGGATCAGGTCGCAAATTACAGGACTGAATTTGGGCGTCTCAGCAATCCAGACACATCCCACAGGTGGGCAATAAAGGAGTATCACTGACTTCTCGACAAGCTTCCTCAGAAGAATTAACTAACAGGATTAGCGGGCAAGAAAAATCTTCCAAAGAGCCATCTGCTAAGCCGCATGGGGAGACGTCAGCTCAAAGCTACGTGATCGCATCCCTCCATGACAAGGAAAGGATCTAGTGACAATGCAGACTAATTAATTCAACTATGTACAAGTTTTTGGGACTGTAAGAAGGGATGCCCAAATTACTTCCATTAATAAACTAAAAATTGACAACTTTTTCTTTAACGTGTGCCGGAATAAGGAATCATTATGCCTGATCTAGCTTTTAAATGCATTTGGTGGGTTTTGGTATTGTTGTTGACCGGACATTATTCCATAGATGCAGGTATGTATCTACTCTACATGAGGGCCTTGAGGAGTTTTGTGATGCTTGCAATCTTGTGACCATGTGTTCTTTGTTCTTCATCAGATTCTGTGGATTATTTACCAAACGGATTTACAAATTTTTTGGACGCCAATGAAGTTTTGAATCACTCGTTGGTGCCATTAAAAGGTAAAACCTGGTCTGGTGAAGGGAAAGCAGCTCTTTCTAGACGGAAAAGGGACCTTCTGTTTCCCAGTGGAGTTAAACTTTGCTCACATGAGACCTTGCAACAGGCAATACAGAATCATCTCAACTACTTTCACCTGCGAGGTAAGAACCAGATATTTTGGTTGAGGATTCTGGGATAGTCGCCAAGAATGGTAATTGTAAGGTACAGTATGTCGCAGATGACTTCTATAGTGCTCTTTGAGACCATTATGTGAGAAAAATGAGCTCATGCTTCTCTACTTTTCATCAATAATAATAAACTAAGCCAACCTGACCAATTCCATTAACGTCCAAGTAACCGCATATTTGAACCACGGTTTTGAAACGTCAGAAACACACTGTCTCTTTGTCTCCGTCTTACTTATAATCATGCACAAATATTCAGATGCACTCAACACACTTTTCCACATCATGCTCTTTCTGAAGTTCACATATTAGCCTGTGAAGTTAGATGCAATCAAAGTATTAAACTCTATTGGAGACCACCACTGAGAATAATGTTTCTCGCTGTTGCATTAATAGGACCCAGATGACCCTAGTGAATCTAATTACGACAACTCGAGAACCAAGTGTTGCTGTTTTACATAAAGGTTATTCTTGCAGAGTGTCAGTGGAAAGTTGATTACATTTAGCCACAGAACCCTATTAAAGGGCACTCTGATGCTTTATTACATGTACAGCGGGTCCAAAAGTCAGAGGCGACTTGTGAATGTGTCTGTTTTGCATTTTTATAATTGAATACAAATACAATTTGTGTGAAACACTGATTTAAAATAAAGTATTTGGTGTTCCCCTACTGTATGTGCCAAAAAAAAATAATTCACACAAAAATGAAAGCAAAATAATACTGTGTACTCTTAAAAATAAAGTTCCAAAAAGAGATTTTCACAGTGATGCCTTAGAAGAACCATTTGGGTTCCATGAATAATCTTTCAGTGAACATTTCGAAAATCTAAAGAACCTTTTGTGCAGTGGAAATGTTCCATGGATTGTTAAAAGTTCTTCATGGAACCATAAATGCCAGTAAAGTACCTTTATTTTTTATTTAGGCCTGCATGTCATTTGAACTACTATTATGATGCTTTGTGAAATGTTTTTACTTTGGTTATATGCAAAACAATAGCCTACACATTCAACTCAGTAACTTCTCTTGAGTTCCATGGAAAAATAGAAATCCAAAACAACATGAGGTTGAACATAATTTTTATTTTGGGGTGAACTGTCGCTTTAAGGTTGATAATGAATGTGTGGTTGAGGTGTCTGTTAAAGTCTAAATTTGCCAACATATATCATTCCTGTAGGAAAGGCCAGAATTCTACGTTTCTCCCCCATTTCTCCTCATTCACTCCTCATTGCTACTGAATCACTGTAGATGGTGATCAGATCCTTCGCTCTGCCAGGAAAACTTGTGACCTTTGCCTTCCTACGCACTTGAGTTCTGGTGGTCGTCATACACAGTCGGTATGGCAGGCAGATGTAGGTGGAACGTTTCGACTGGAGCCGCAAAATGTTTAGCAAGGGTTAACATCCCTCATCTGTGCATTTAATTTTCCATTTGCAGAGTACGTTGAGAAAGTATGCAGCACGTACTGAAATAGTAATGGTTCACAAATTGAGAAATAAAAGAAACTAGGTTTGTCTGGAACAATTGACGTGTGTGGATAAGGATAAGAGATGTTTCCATTATGTTAGCTATTGCTTTTTCTTTATTCAATTTAGAAATAAAGAAATAATTCTGTTATTTCTGTATTTCTGTCTTCTAAATGAAAGGGGTATCCATTCAAAGTGATGTCAATTTCCACTACAGAAGAGTTCATAGCTGGTGTTTTGGCAGATTTTTTCTTCTATGCTGTTTATAGTTCACTAGTTCTTTTCCAAAACCTAGCGAGCTGCATTACTGTCTGCTGTCTACACTGGCAGCATCATCATAAATGAAACTAAACCTCTTAAAGAGTGCACTCATAGACAGCAACTCTACAAAGTGCTCTGGAGATGCAATTAACAGTTGATTCCAGTTTGGGGTTAGCATATTGCTAAAGCTAATGCAGTGATGCACTAATAAACAAAAACTGTTTTATACACAATTTTATTGATACTTGTCAGAATATATTCAGGAAGAAAATGGTACCTTTTCCTCAATGTTTTGGCTGTTTTTCTGTTTCCTACATTTGAGAGTGTGTGTTTACATTATATGGGTTGGCATGCTTATGGATATCTTTAGATCTGTCTGCATTTATTTGTGTACCTCAGTGTGCCAGGAAACAGTTTGGGAGGCTTTCAAAATCTTCTGGGATCGCTTACCCGAGAAAGAAGAGTACCAGATCTGGATGAGGAAATGTCAAAATAGTAGCGTTAGCGTGTTTGACATTGGCCGAAGCTTTAGCCAGTCAGCTGAGCACCTTGCTCTGATTTCAAGTGTAAGTATCCTTGCTTATGTCATGGTACGGAACAAATAACTCTCAAATCAGCACTTTTTCTGAAGATACTGAAAATTCTTACAAATTAAAAACAGCAAACTAATCTTTACGGTATTTTGCAGAGGGTAGGAGCGGCTTCAATTACATCAACAAGGTGAGAACTGCTTATAAACATCTACCATCATAATACCATGGTATTCTTTGAAGCACCTTGGAGTACTATGTTAATATCATAGTACATGAATATGATAATATTGCAAGGGGAAATGCTTTTAAACTTTCAAGCTTTACATTGTGTTGCATTTCACACAAGTTGCCACCCAAGTCAACATAGCACATTTATCCATGTTTCACATAATTGCTTCTGTCACTACAACAAATTCCTCGTATGTGTAAACATACTTGGCCAATAAAGCTCATTCATTCATTCATAATTATATAGTTTATAATCTATATAGACAAAAACAAGAACCCATGTCACATTCCGCTGTTTCTAAATAACAGTGTAATCAAATAATTCCTGTATTTGTCTTATGATAGTGCACCTACCAGTCCATGGCAACCTGAATGCAGGTAGGACTTCAAGCTCCCAGGCTACTCGTGGGCATAAAAGAACAAAATGTACATACAGTAGTACTGCTCTGCAGCCTAAATATAAATAAATCTGCAAATGTCCAGTGTGGAGCTCAGATTATAACATATTTAATGTAACACTAACACTAAATGAATAATCTGAAACACCAGTTATTTAGCAAGGCAGCTAAGGCAGCTAATTCAGAGCACACACTGATGCTTTGCAGACAAAACCACCTATTAACAGTAAAAGCTGGATACAGACCCCTGGCTTCAGAATGCAAAAATTTCAGTCATACCTTTAGTCCCTGCTAAAGCTAGATCACTTTCCACTAGCTTTAGAGACATAGCTCTGCTTATGGTTTAATTCATATCCCGAAGGGGGGAAACTAAACTTGGTTGCCAATAAGAAGTTTAGATTTTGTAGATTTTGGGTATGTTCCTGGCCTTCAAAAGCATTTATAATTGTCTTCTCTTTCGCAGACATCAGACAACGACTACTGCGCCAACACAAGCAAGTGTGGCCACAACCCAACGAGGTCAGTCTAGTTTACTACATTGTTTAAAAAAATATGCCACTTAAACAATGGATCTGTGTTCCTATTCCCTGTGTTTATAAATACTTCAAAATAAGTCTGGAAAGCTTTTTTTCTATTTACTGAATTTTGCAGTCAGTTGATTTAAGTTATGCTCTGATTAATCTTTATTGTCAATGTCTGTATGAGACCCTGCAGTCATATCAATAGAGACCTAGTGCTCTCTGGCTCAGGATATGCACTGCTCTCAGAATAGACTTTAATCCTTTTCAGGTACTCAGTAGCTTGTAATGCTGTAGAGGTGTCAGGATCCTTAGACATAGTTCTGCCATTTAGTCAAGTGTAAGTAATTATTTGTGCATGGACTTAGCCTCAACGATAGGCTACATGTTTGGCCCTAATGTCCTGAAGACAAATAAGAGCATGCAATTAATGGATGTAATTTACAATATGAAATTCAAACTTCCTCTAATGACATGCATTTTCTTTTATTTCTGTCACTTCCTCACTTTCTTTCTTTCTTTCTTTTTCCACACCCAGTCAGTGTTCTGGTTCCAGAGGCAGTAACAGATTCACAGGACATCACACCACATACTGTTGCAGACCAAATCTTAATCACCACTATGGCTGCAGAGCTTCAGATGACACCTGGAATCACTCCAGAGCCTGACATAGCCTTCGTGGACTCAACGGGGATAAGCACTAGTTCACCTATAGAACTCACAAGTGTGGCCACTGGGAAATCTATTTCAGAAACTGAACTGGAGGTTGAGCTGGATGCTACTGAGGGTCCTGTCAAAACATCAAATATCACCGTTCTACATGAAGAGATTGAAATAGTCTCAGAGTCTGACAGAACTCCAGAGGAGTCTACTTCAAGAACATTTGATTATGAGATTCCCACAACATTTGAGGACTTGCTAGGAATAAGCACTTCTCCTACAGTAGTCACCAATGATTTTACTGAAGATCTTTATTTAGAAACAGAATTGGGACAGGATGTTACCAATGATCCAGGTGTTACCATTCAACATGAAGCTGACATTGTCTCAGAGTCTACATTATTGACCACTGATAGAACA
>JAFVLL020026165.1:0-16205 GCA_021397915.2 Tor tambroides
TTACATGTAATGAATCTAAAATATATGAAAGTTTCACTTTTTGAAATAAGTTACAAGAAAAAAAGAACTTTTTCACCATATTCTAATTTTCTGAGATGCACCTGTACTTGTAGGTTTAAAATTCTACATATGTCACATTGTCCAGCTACAAATATTTCAGCAAAATGTATATTTTAGTCAGAGTTATTGCGCTCCTATTTCATTGCGCTCTGTCTGTTTGGCGCGCATGCGCGCGGCGGCGCTCGTTCTAAATGAAGTCTGTGAAGTTTAGCGGAGAATCGCAAAGCAAAAGCTCATGCACTTCTGACAGCAAAATGGAAATATTTCCATGGCTTTCTAACATTTACAGATGGAGAATATACCTGTGAAATGTAAGTTATGCATTAAGGAAAACAGCACATCTCAAACACATTAAACAGCGCGAGTAGCATCTCTGTCAGCGGCACACGCAGCCTTTCTGTCAGAGCCGCTTTAAACTGAAACTATAAACTATAGGCTACTATATCTTACGAGTTTTTTAAAGCCCTTCATATAAAGCTTGTCACATGTTTAGAACAAATTGTATTATGCACTTTCTCCGCAGCAGTTCAGTCTGTGTCCTCCCTAGATATTTTCGTATCAAACTACTGTATATCGATATTAACGGTATTGCTTCATACCGTATCGCTTATAAAGAATATATCGATATATCGTACAAACTCGATTTACCGCCCATCCCTATGTCAGAGCAATAAATCAATGCATTGCTCAAAACTAGAAGCCGCAAGTGAGAACTAGGTTCCCTGCAAAGGAAAAATCGTAATTCAAACACCAATTCACAGGAGTTTCCTGTCTCTAAACACACACACATAAGGACTTCCTCTCCTTACAGAGGAAGTAAAACTGCTCCTGTGAATTTCATATGGTGTAATGACTTTTCATCATGCTGGAAATATAAACCAGCTAAAATATTATATATATACGCACATCTAATAAAAAAAAAAATAAGTTGGTTTCTTGCCCTTATGGCAATTAATGTGATTAATATTTGATCGGAAAAAACACATTTAGATCAAAGTTGGATAGTAGCTACTGTCACTGCTGAAAATGGCCTGTCAAACAAAAAATAATTACAAAGATAAATACAATTTTTTAAAAATTCTCTTACAGCCACAGTGATGTGACAATGCAGCAGAGAACATCTGAGGTCAAAGCACGACCATTGAAGCTTATATAATACTACAAACTGCCTTTGATAAGCGGAGAAAGTGGCAGACACCCAGACAAACAGCTTACCCAAACACACGGGCCAAACATCTAAAATGCTCTCCATCATTTGGGTTCTGTGGCCGACAGTGACCTACATCACGCAGACACTTCATGCTCTCAGCAACAGCACAGATTCAAAAGAAACTGCAGAGGCTTACAAACCCTGGCCACAGCTGTGAAGTCTGATATCTGACAGGTTTGAAATGATTGTTTTACTAAATGATGTTTTGGCTGAGCCACAGAGCTAGAAAGAAATCCAATATAAACCTCTAAGGCTTTGTTCACACTACGCACAAAGGCAATTTGGTTTTCAAATCCAATATTTAGGACTGACTGTCCATTTAGCAAGTGATGAAATCTGATCTGTTTGTTCAGACAGCATAGCCAATATTACATATACATCAGTTACTATAGAAATACGTCAGCACAATGACAAGAGACTCATACACCAACTGAGAGTGGCTGTTAGTGTGGAAAAAGAAGATGAAACCTGGCCATTTGGTTTTCTCATGTCCATCATGGCATTTCACCATTTCACCACAACATTTTACACCTTCATGCATATACAGTGTTCAAAAACACTCACCGCATGAGGAAAAGTTGTGCAAAATGCATATTTGGACTATATTTGGTCAGATGATATTAAAAACTTGATGATGTTACATTAATATCCAAAATATGGGGAAAAAAACATATGAATTTCCACCATTCAGACAGAGACACGTTCCAAAGAATGTACTTTGGGTCAGGTTTGTAAACATTGGAATTTAATGTGTTTTTGGTTCTCAGACAAAAAAAAAAAAATTGATGCCTGTCTGAAGAAGGCCGAGAATGATAAATGAGCTCACTGTCGTATACACTGCAGTGAAACCTGATTATTTAACCAGGTGGCACGAGTAGGAGGTATTCAAGTCTCACCCCAAAGAGATGGAGAATAGAAATATTCCAAGAACCAATTCAATACAACCTCATATTTCACACATGAAATTACCGGCCAATCTGATGTTACCATGTTAAAGACAGTGCAAACAAAGTCATTCTCACTAACACACACATTTGAGAGTTGTCTATATGATACCTAGTATAAAATATTATATGTTGTGTTTATTTCCATTTGTCACTGCTTGGCTGAACTGAAAATATAAAAAGCTCTCATGAGAGAAAGTTTGGTCTTGCAAGTTTGGCTGGCTCAGAAGTATATATTTTCTTCTTTCTGAGACATTAAATGGTCAGGAAAGGAAGAAAAAAAAAACCTGAAGTTGGCAGAAACATAATAGTAGCTGTGGTCTTTGTCACTCAAGTGTAGCACTGAAGGGACCACACTGACTGAACTCTACCACTGCCAAGTAAACACACACAAACACATATGGAACCGAATACAAAAATGAAGCTCGCAGTTTGCTGAAAACAACATGTTTACAATAAACACTGGCGACAGTAACATTAAAAGCACAGTAAACATCCCAAAGTGTGGTCAAGCTTAAGAAAGATTCGTGCTTGACTTTTATAAGATCACAATTATAGACTTGGGACCGTTCACACAGGTCACGCTCTTGTGTTCAGACTGCAAAATATTTTGATTGTTGGTCTAAGTACACATGCATTCGGTTACATTCATGTTTTTTTCTCTCAGTAGGGGCCCACATCTGTGCATCAGTCATTGAACTGCATCTCTTAGTTGGACATCCTGCCAGTTTATATATTGATTCAAGTATTTTGCAATTCTAGTAGTCTTAAACTTCATGTTCTGTTTTCAGCCTTCACTGTTGCGTTATTTTTTATTTATTTATTTTTTTTTTACAAAAGATCTTTAAAAACAGTATGAAATAAATTCACCTTATATATTTTATAAATGTACTTTATTGATCTAAGTGTGAACAATTCATCCATACATAAGATTCATCAAAAATTGACCTCATAATTTTTCATTTAAATATTATCTCGAATTTCAAATGAAATGACAGAGTTCTCCGATGATTTAGTCTGCTTCATGCCTACTTTTTCTTATTTTTTCTCTTGGATGTAGGTCATAATATGGAAAAAAAGATCTTTAATCTTTAAACTTTAACTTTAATCAAATCAAACACACTGCAAACCTTTTAAATAACACAAATAATTGTTCTATAGTCTTTACAAACACCGTCCCTTTTGTTTTTCAGGAAATGACAAACAAGTATGATGCCAGATAAGTGCTGACAAAGACATAAAAAGTTGAGTAAATAATGGCAAAATAATAGTTTTTGGATAAATGATCCTTTCAGACTAAGTATCAAAGTTGCAGTTACTCATGCTCATTCAAACAAAAAGACTAATTTTGGTCAAAAATACTGTAGAGACATTAAACGTGACATATCAAGAAAATCTGACTTTTTCCATGTTTAAGGTCCCCAGTGCATCCACCCACCCAGAAAATGTGAAAAAGAGCAACCCAGTAATTATTTTTGGTAAGCCTTTCTCTACAAGCTTGTGAAAAATGAGCCGCTCAGATTTCACTCCCACCATAATGTAGAAAGTGAATCTTATTATAATATTACCGCCATTAATCTGCATGTTTCCACCCACGGCCATTGTGTTTTCGCAAACGACAACGGTGTACCAGTTCTAACGCCATGGGGAAAGTTTCGGTCTTTGGCTGCACAGACGAGCACTGAACGCTATTTAGAGTCCCAGCCTCAGAGGAGACAAGAGAGGAGTGGATTTATTGATTTATTTACTGTATATTATGCTGTTGTCACACAGATCTAATATAATTTCTTTCCCAGCTGTTTACCTTCACAGACATAACTGACTGTTTTTGTAACTCGTGTGTTTTTAACATAAACTTGTGTGTATTTTGCAGTTTAAGTGCAATAAGACATGAAAAAGAACTTAGTTCTTTGTTACTCGCATGCGCATGCTTTGAATGTATGCGTTTAGAAAACCGTATATCAGAAGTTTAAACTAATAAGGTTTAAAACGCATGATTTCAGCGTGATAGACATGATAATCAAAACCAAACATGTTTTTAGCAGATTATCTGGGGTATGAGCTGTAAAGACAGGCCTATTCTGGAAAAGGGGGTGGGGAGCAGCTGCTCATTTGTATTTAAAGATACATGCACGAAAACAGCGTGTTTCTGCTTCCACTCTAAATAGGCATTTTAAAAATTAGATAATAAATGATCTGAGGGGTATTTTGAGCTGAAACTTTACAGACACATTCTGGGGACACCTGAGAGTTATTTCACATAGTGTAAAAAGGGGCATAATGGGTCTCCTTTAAAGCCGTAGCTTACAATTTAGCTGACAATTAAGTTTAAGCAGTCAATCTGGTTAAATTCTGCCATCCAAATAAGATTAAAAGATCAAGCCATGAATCATGACTCTGCTACCTAAACACCCGGGCTCAGAAATACAGTCCCTGGAAGGTTTGTAAAATAAGCCAAGGACTAATCAAAACCTCAGACCAAATGATAGTAAAAAAAAAAATGAGTGCAAAATGACACATTGCATAGCTAGCTACTATTTTACAGGAAGAGGCTCTAAATAAAGCCTGAATTATGATATACCTCACTGATCTATAGGACATGTATGTTTGGCAAAACTAAATCAGTTTAAAGGGGTCATATGATGCGATTTCAAGTTTTCCTTTCTCTTTGGAGTGTTACAAGCTGATTGTGCATAGATAAGATCCCTGAAGTTGCAAAGACTAAAGTCTCAAAACCAAAGAGATATTCTTTATCAAAGTTAAGACTCTGCCACGCCCCCCTAAAATGGCTCATTCAAACACGCCCCCACATGTCTACGTCACGATGTGGAGATATTTGTGTAATGCCGCTCAAATGTTCACGCAAAGAAAGAAGGTGTGGTTTCAGGAACTGGTCCGCAGTAGTGTTGATGCAGCCATGTCAGGGAGACGCTGTGTGTTTCTAGGCAAAAGCAAAAGCACTTTATTTGGCCTTCCGAAAGTAGATGCATTTAGGAATCATTAAGATTAATTACAATAGAACAGCACAACCCAGATGTTCGAATTTGTGCAATGCATTTTATGGACGACCGTTTCTTGAACCTAGGAGAGGAGATAATTCTGACTTTGCTATGACAATCTGGCACTTCTGAATCAGCAACTGTAAGTATGTTTTGTTATTAGTTTAAGTATTTGCTATTGACTGTTCAAATGCAGAGTTTTGCGCGTTGTGTGCATGTACGCGTGTGTGTGTGTGAGAGAGAGAGAGAGAGAGAGAGGGTCACATCACAGTGGAGTAAGCTGTCTTAATCGCGGCTTGTGTGCAAATACATACGAGCATCATCACTGTGTCTGTCACGCGACTCTGTTCCCCTCTCGGGCTTGAACTGATGTTAAAACTAAGGACATTATTAACTGTCTTTACATTTACTTTGAAAGCTGAAGCTCGTGATTATGGTAAGGGGCGTTACATTTCTGACGCGTGCGTGTGGTGTTCGGCCAATCACAATGCACTGGGTCAGTTGGCCAATCAGAGAAGGCTGTGCTTTTTGGAAGGGCTTTGTAGAAAACGATGCATTTGAGAGAGGCGGGGCATAGAGGAAATATAATAATGTACAGTATTTGAAAAATAATGTGTTTTTTGAACATTAAAGCATGTCAAAATATTATGTTACACCAAATAATAATCTTTAAAATAGCATCATATGACCCCTTTAAATGCTAAAGACTTGAGTTGCATGCAACAGATTATCATTCACCACACATATGGAGAAGATATGACCCCAACTGGAATGTCAAATCACTGAGGAAAAGGTCAAACTTTCCTTGAAGAGAATTCTGGGAGATCAAACAGCTTGTCTCTTACTGGGAAAGACTACATTCTTTCAAGGTCTTTGTTTAATTCTTTTCTTTGCTTTTCCACCCAATTCATTTCTCATTCTACATCCACTCTATTTCTTCATCTTAAGTTGTTGCATCTGAACTAAACAACATGTCAAGCAGCATGAAACTAAAATAAGAGTGGAATTTATACATGAATAAAAACAAATAAAATAAAATAAAAAAAACTACATTTAAAAATACAGGATCTTCTGTGAATCTGGGGAATTTTGCTAGTAATAATAAGCTCAGGTAGTAGAAATATATCTATTCTAATGATTATATTTCACAAGCAGTGATTCATTATTGTACCATAATTGAGGAGGTAAGGAATAACATGCAACTGTGTTGTGCTTTGGTCTAAAAACTTCCTCTGATCATGTACAATATTATAGAGACCTAGCTGATCATGATAAAACAACATATTTAGGATTCACTCCTTTTGTTGGTGCCGGTTCAGGGGGCCATTTACTGGGAAACAAGAGTCTAAGTGTAGATGGGGTTTCCGTGGCAACAGTACATATAAAGATGCAGTCGCTTGGCAAAGGTAAATCTATACCAATTACCTGCCTGTATTCACTGAGAACAAGAATCGGCTGTGCACTCTTGCTCTAATTGACATGACATAACAAGATTAGGCTTTTCAATAAGACATCAAACTAAAGGTAAAGACGGTAAATCAGAAAACATACTAGCTTATAGGCCTGATCTGGATCTTATGCAGCATCAATATGTCCTGTAAGAACAGGGTTATGCACTTTTCTCTTGTTATACAATTACCATATGCTGCAGCTGACCACCAAACCTTCTACATTTAATTAAAATGAGCATTAAAAGTAGTTTTTATAAAGTAAAGTCTACCGTTTGCATCCATGCTAAAATATTGAACTAATTATGCATGCATATTTTATATATTCATGCATGCAATTGTTGTAAATGCAAACAAGTAATATAAAAAACTGTTGTTATTTACATTTCTGTACTCAAGACATTGGCAACAGCATTGTCATATTGAGAATTATAACAATTGACCTCAAATCAGTAGTATTGTTTTATACTAATGCATACACCTTTGCTCTGCATCAATATGTCTTTCCAAAATAGGCCAGGATTAGTTTACAACTCTGTTCCTTTGAAAGGTCAGGTCTAAAACTCTATCATATTACAAGTCGCCATTAGTATTAATACTACAATCTAAACCTAATTGCTTTGTTTGCACTCTTACAGACCCTGATAAAACCTACAATTACAGACCAAGAAGAATCACATTTAAGAGGCTATGTCTGTCAGTGGTAGTGGTAATTGCACAATCACATTATCACGACACATTAACAGTCAATAAGCCATAGATTGGAGGTGACACAGGCCACCTTTAAATCTGTGGTTCATCCCTCAAGGAATTTCTCAATTAAAATATCAGCTTTAGCAAGCAGCTCATTTATCATTTAATCACACAAGACAAAAGTAACCAGAACTTTGAGAGAGTACTGTTGACTAGATAGAAATGGACCGATATAATAATTTAAATCAATACCGAAAAACTGGGCATTATTTTCATGTTATGCCAATAACAACATTTAATATCAAATCTCTGTACTATTTTTATAACTAAAATGAATGGTTTTAAATGTTATTATTTTAAAGATTAACTTTAACATTAGATTAAAAAATACATTATTAAAAATAAAAAACCAATGGCACTAATATTTTGTGCATTCCCATATTTTAAGATACCATACACTACATAAAATAGTCACATCGTTGTTCAGTACCAATATCTAAGTATCCTTAAATCAGGGTAAATAAACTAGAGAAGCAATATTTGTGGTTAGTTTTTTTTAGCAGTATTATAATAAAGTAATTTGCTCTCTAACCTCATGTGCAGCTGCAACATGCTTGGGCCTATGACCTGAAAGCACAGCAAACAAGAACTTTAATGCATTTTTCTGTCTACATTAAAGCATGCTTAATTCTTTTACATGGTTTAAATATGCACCAAGTCAATCCAACACAAAGGAAAGGAGGTTTTCTTAAATTTAATGTGGCAAATAATCACTTGAAAAAAACATGTACGTGACAGCACGCACAGTTCCTGATGCTTCATGCTCTTCAAGAAGCAATTGCTTTCTACAATAGGCTGCAACATCAACATTTAGATGCATTATTGAAAAGCAATTACAGAGAGATCAGTGAAATGGCATGTTCTCCTGGCAACCCTAAGGACAGTTGGTCTTCTAAGAGAGGAACAGAGCAGTATTATCTTAAGTTGCATAATGAAGCCAGTCAAGCTGGAGTCAGGCACGGCTCTGCACGGCTCAGAGAGGAAAAAACCAGGCCAATGACGTTTGTTTACACAAGCTTAGAGGACACTGCAAAAAGGCATTTAGGCATTTGAGTATTTCCCTAGCTCTCTAGGACTATGTAGACATGTTTTTCCAAGTTCAGATATTTGGTTTATCACTATGTTTTTAAAAAAGGATCATAAATAGAGTGACTGGAGATATAAAAGAATGATTCCAAATTCATAAAAATGTGCTGAGCTGTAAAAATCAATGTTTGTAATGTCTGTTTACACTGACTTTCAGAGATCCACAGCTGTATTTATTACTGAAACAAACATTGTTTCTGTAATTTTGAAGAGGTGTTGACATATTTCTGAACTGACAAAACAACCAAAAGTCTTGTCTAACAGAGCTGGCATTTTCCAGGAACATGAGTGACTGCAATCACTTGCAATGTGGCCGTGTCTGAGGTGACAATGTTGAGAAAAGTTTAACTTTATGGAACTGCAGCAGCATAAAGCCTGGTTTATTTTACAGCTAATTCTGTGCAATGTCTGACTGAAGTTTTATTTTGGACACTACCATTCAAAGGTTTGGGTTTGGTTAGGTTTTAATGTTTAAGTTTAAAGCTCTTCTGCTCAGAAAGGCTGCATTTATTTGATCAAAAATACATTCAAAACTGTATATATTGTTCAAAACTTATGACATTACTGTATAATATTGTACAATGTTATTGACAACTGTTTTCTATCTTAAGATATTTTAAAATGTCATTTATTCCTGTGATGGTCACATCATCCTTTAGAATTCGTTATAATATCCTGAAACATTTCTTACATTATCTATGTGTAAAAGAGTTTGCTGCTTAATATTTTTTGTGGAAACCGTGATACACTTTTTTATATTCTTTGATGATGAATAGATCTCCGAAAAAATTATTTGATACTTTTGTAACATCATGTCCTTACTGTCACTTTTGATCAATTCAATGCATCCTTGCTAAATAAAAGCATCTTTCTTTCTTTCTTTCTAAATAAACAAATAAAAACAAACCCTAAATTTTTAAATGGTAGTATATGACTTTGCAAAGCCACCATTACACAAACACACATGAAGAGGTATGTGTATATAATGTGTCAATAAGCACAAAACCACATTGTAAAAGTGACCCATTCTGACACTCCACAGAAACAGCCTGTGAATCTCCATGTTTTCGGCCTATCCTGGCTGTCTTCCAAAACAGGAATGCCAAAGTTCTTTAGCAAGAGCAGGACACTCACCAGGAAGCGTCATCGTCAACAGCCTCCGCAATTAGATGTGGAATTCCTGCCCTCCACTTGCACACCCCATGAGAGCTGCTGCTGAGACCTACTAGAGTTCTGAGCAAAACAACTTCCTAATGCTTTTGTTTCTGACAGCTATTTCTATATGTAAGCACAAAGAGACATAAAGAAACTTTATGTAAAAATACTTTCCCCTTTCCTAACTTGATATGCACATTCAACTATCATTAAGGGTTATTTTCACATATAGTTTGTTTTAAAGGAAAGGGAACCAGCCGAAAGTGACCTCAGTCCTTTTGGTGTTCCACAATATAGTGGACTCAAAAGAGAACCTGGTTCTTTTTTTGGTACTCTTCAGCACTGAAGTGATCACCTCAAACCATTTCTTTTTCACACCACAACTTAATAAGAACTCAGACCCCAGATTCTGTGCAGCAGAGGAATACTGGAGTCAGGAAACTTAGAAGATGAAGTGGACATGGAAGAGGAAAAGCTGGCAATCCCTGATCCTGTTACCGGTCAAGACTTTTGCTGAGCTTTAACAATGTATTTCAGTCAAATTTAAAATTAAACACATACATTATGCATAATGTTAATCCAACTTCCTTTATTTCTCAGATAAGTTTGAAGATTGTAAATTTTTTGTTCTTAACTTTTAAAAAAAAATCATAATAAGCTGTATTTCAATGTTCTGTTTTAGTGATTATTGTTTTTTTTTTTAAAGATATCTTTATGGGCTTTTTTTTATTTTGAGAGGACAGTGGAGAGATGATAGGAAAGTATTGGGCGGAGAGAGGGGAGCAGGAGCAGCAAAGGACCTCGAGGCAGGAATCGAAATCGGGTCGCTGTGAGCGCAGTTGTGCTATATGTCGACACACTAACCACGAGGCTATCAGCGCCGACGATTATTTATTTATTTTTTCTAAAGAATTATATAATATTATAACATGGTCTATCTGAATACTCGATTCTGATTGGCTGGCAGGTGTGCATTAAAACTGTTTAATGCACAGGTAGTTCCAAGTTAGTTTAATCATCATTCTATATTAATGAGCCACTTTCATTGATGCATGCAAACACACACACATATATACACACACACACACACACACACACACACACACACAGAGCGAGCGAGAGAGCTCGCACTGCAAACACACAGAAAAATCCAAGAGCACAAAAACTTGTTGTCAGGGCTGCCTGCAGCTTTTAACATAATAGCTTTGATACTGAATTGCTACATCATATCTTTCAGCGAGGAGGAGGTAATTGCTGTTTTTGAAGTAACTAAACTCACAGCTTTATTGTTTGCAGAGAGAGACGCACAGATGCAGGTAATTCACACACACACACACACAACATACATCTCTCTCTCGATAATTAATTCAAAGCAACACTAGAATTCATGCATTCTAATAAATATGATCTTACCGCACTACTTTATCTATGTGTCTGATTTAAAGCGTCTGATCCCCTCTGTGCATTGGGTGGTTCTTTGCCTCCACATCTTGCATTAAAACTGTTTAATGCACAGCTAGCCGCAGATTACATAAATGACAACAGAATTGTTTTATATTGTAAGAGTTAAGAGTCGGTTCATTTATTTATTTATTTTTTATCTATATATATTTTTAATGTAACAAGAGACTGACACGTATGAAAATTACATCTGTAAATAATATACTGTGTTATGTTGTTCCATACAAAAAAACATATTAAAACACCAAAAAAATAAAACCAAAAAGCATACCGGGACATCATTGCACCTCCGGAGGTGGTCTGAATACGGTTATATTTCGGGTCCTTTTAGGGGGGTCTGAGATCACTTGGTTTGTTCAGATATACAAGCTGAACCACACACAAAACATCCTACCCCATTTGTAGGCTGATTTCTCTGATGGGTGTAAAAAGAGTGGTTCTGTGGTGCTATCAAAGACCAGTCCAGCACTGGACTATCTGTTTTTCTGACCAGTGACAAAAGTGGAGAGATTTAAACAAACCCCTATATGTAAACAATAATATTTGCCAAGCAATTTGTGCTATGGACCTTAATGATACCTCAAACTGCCTGACTTAATGAAGAAAAAAATCCAATAAAACCACATTATATATGGCTTGAGACTCTCCTTTAGAAACCAACTGCAATACAGACTTGGGCTCTTTTGTTTTGGGCAAGTAAGGAACCACCTAACATTGCCCTTGCAACCAGAACATCCTAAGCCACATGGTAACATGCTGACAGTATATAAAACATCCTAGGATCATGACAGCAATGTTTGCACAGGAAAGAGCCACTAATATTTCAGAAAATATTGTTCATTTTCCAATTTTGTTTGGTAAGACTAGTGGTGCAGAAATTATGGTTTAAATTTACATTTATGTATTTAGCAAACGCTTCTATCCAAAGCAACTAAAACATTGTATTCAAGTTATTCATTTTATTAGTTCCTGGGAAATAGAACCCATGACCTTGGCGTTGCTTGCACTCTACTGTTTGAGCTGCAGGAAATGACACACTTCGACTTTAAACATGGGAATAAAATGTAAACTGTGACAATTTAATTCAGTCATTGACATGAAACAATAAGGTCACAAGAGTAAAGGTGTCATTTCCATTGTTTAGCTGAAAGGCTTCAGTTGTCTCTCTTCTATGTCAAGCACAGCCCCTGTGGCGCTTGACAACAGACACAAATACACATTTGCTGTGGGGTGTTCTTGGATCCCAGGGAGCATAAAAATGAGTTGTCAGTTTTGTTTACCACCTCTGCCAACATGCTGTCTCTCTGAGCACCTCCAGTGGCTTTGCAAACAGTAATTGGATTTGCAGGGAGTGCTGGGTCGTTATTAAAAGGTCCCCGAAGCAATGTTGCATTTCTTTTCAACCCACTTTATGAGGTTTGGTTAGAATAAGAAGAAACTCTGATTTTCTTCAAAGGCCAACAGGTGAAAAACATCCGCATATTCAATGGGTGTACGATGACAGCCAATTCGTGAAAAAAACATCTTTTGTCTCTTTCTATCTACTCCATGTGTCAAAAGCAGACAGTCCTGGATCATATTTACATAAACTGCAAAATTTTTTATTGCATTACTGCACAAATCAGATCATGAAACATAACTTACATGTCATTGCATGAATTGCACGGCACCTTTGACCAGAGGGTGAATGTGTAACTAGCTTCACACTACTGATGACGTGCAATACTGCACACATGCATTAATGACAAATGTTTTACAGACTCAAAAGTTCAGTCTGGTTGGCACTGACTCCTAGAAACTTGGCAGTGATTCAAATTTCTGATGCTGAAAATGTTCTACAGCAATGGATTGGGTGATACTAGGTCCATGGTGCATCATGTGTGGCCTTGTTACATAATAGTGACTGATTACATTCATTAGCTTTTTCAAGCAGAGTTGTATGACTGGTTCAGTGCATAGCACACACCTTTATGAAACAAAGTCTGAGTTTGATTAATCAGTAGCCTATTAAGATCAAGAGTTAATAAACTGTGAGTTGTGACTTGATTTTGTGGTCTTCTTGCATATCATATAAAATCAAAACCATCAATACGGTCTGTATGCATAGAAATAAAGTTTCCATCAGGTTATCGGTAGGACATCTTGATGCTGTTTTGCTCAGTTCTGTTTCCAAGAAAGCTGTTCTTACACAAGCAATATTTCATCCAGTGTGCACTCCCTCTGAGCTGGGTTTAAATTGTCACGCCAGTATGTAATAATGCATATTCACTGTGAGAACAAGTCAGTTTGGACAAAGTAAATGGAATTTCCTGTCAGGTCATAACCGTAAGGACGTTATGCTGCGCTTTTATGCCACTCTACACAAAATAGGTCACATTCTAGGACTGACTGAAACAGAATCCTTATCATGTAGTATTTTCTAATCAATACTGCATCCTACTGTAGTGCAATATATTCAGAAATCTCTCTGCAATCTCTGTAAAATAAACTTCCCAGGTAACTGTGGGTTTTGCACCAGGGTCAGAGCACACTACTTTTCTCAATGGGATTATTGTGATATAGAGTTTGACAGGTTTAGGCTTTTCACACTACACTGATTTCATCTTATTTAACCCTGAGATGCATACACATTCTTCAAAGCAATTCTTCACACTGATTTTGTATGGGTTAAGCCTATGAAGAGCACCAGAGCATTGCAAGTATGTGCATGCAAGGACTGCAGCATATGTGGAGCTGATGCATGCTTAAGGAATTTTCTTTTTAGAAGTCAGTTTACGTTAACATTTATATAAATATATATACAAAAAAAGTATATTCTGGGTTAACCACATTCTTCATTTTTAAACATTATTTGGGCATTTTCTAGTTCATTTTAAATGGTCTTGCTCTATTTTATGAAATATCTTAATATGAGGTGATTAAAACTGTATGTGTAATGATTATAAAATAATAAATTATAAAAAATAGTTTGAAATTAAGTATACAATGTCATTCCACATAAGATAACCTTAAATATAGTTTTAGGTGTGAAGTGCCCATGTCTTGAGAACATGTTACATCCAACAAGATTTTCTATAGATTTTTTTCAAATAAATAAATGGTTTGTTTGAGGTAAAAAAATATACAGTTTTAAATGATTACAGACATAAAACAAGACCAAAAGGATAAATGATATGTTATGCAACATTGCTAGTCATTATTCTGAAATATTTGATGAATGCAGTGACTGACCAATCAGAATCAAGTATTGCAGAGAAAATGTAATAAGGATGGGTAGTTTGCATTGAAAAATGGGCAGCTAATGTTATCTAGTTTGACATAATTCATCTAAAACTATTATAAACAATATATATATATATATATATATATATATATATTAATATATATAATTATTATACATGCAGAGTATACTAGATGCTAGATGCTAGCCTAACAGTAGAAATTATGAAATATTTGTTCTTTCAAAAAATTATTTGTCATATCCCAAGACCTTTCTAAATGAGCTAGTGAAGGAAAACATGTGATTTATAAAAAAATATACATTTGTTCTTTTACACATACATTTTAAACTAAAATTTCATGTTGAGTATAAAAAAAGTTCATGGGCATGTTATATATAACTACCAGCTTACACTGTTGCATGCCACTTAACTGCCTCTGCCTCTGGCGTTATGAATATGAAATAATCATGTCACGGAAGTGGAAGAGCAAGCTCAGGTGACACCGCGAACAAATTCACTTGAAGTCTGCAGAACTAACCATGTCCTTTTGGCAAACTAAAACAGTCCTATTTAAAACGTAAATATGCATTATCATTTTTAAACGCAGCCATGGTACAGTGTTGTTATAAGGTGTCTAAGCTTCTTAGGAAATGGAATAGTCGTTCAGCACGGGTCTGTCGCGCGCCTTATTTAACTCAATAACGATGATCATAACTCAGCATGACTACCATCAGCCTGTAATCATCAGTGATATAAAGTTACTTTAACAGTGCGTTAATTGCAATGAGATTATATGAAGTTGTATGCGCTATTTCGATGACACTAACCTGAGATGCCTCCGCCAATCACAATCACGTCGTATGCGTTCGCAGTCATGGTGCTGTTCGTCTCACTGGCGCTCCGCTCAGAGCAGAAGAGCCGCTACGCATCTGTGTTCAAAGCATTCTGAGCCCCGCCCCCGCCTCCTGTCATTGGGAATGACAGATGAAAAGAGCACTGGGGTAAATGCACCGAAGCTCCCACCGAGTGCCAACAGGAGGAGCACATATTTCTATATTAACAGTACAACATTATTGTACAAATAGATATTTAAAAAATACACGAACATTTGATTATACTATTTTAATAAAATGAGTGTATAAATTTATTGTAAAATATATATATAGCCTATACATAGAGTCGTTTCATGGTCCTCGAATTTGATTGGTCAACCGGCGATCCAGAACTCAACATTTCACTGTTTTGCTGCGTCGGAAATTGCTCACCAGTGTAGTGTGCACTATAGCCCCGCCCGTTTTAAGCACAGCGATCGTTCGTTGTCTTCGGTCTTCCGGTTTGTATATCCACAGCGTGAAGGTAAGGTCGTACGAATTTATGAATTAACCACTGGTTTTAAAATCTTCCCGGTCTACTGGCATGATATGACATCACCTTCGAACATTACAATGCACAAGATAACTTTCGTTTACTCAATAAGTAAATCCACTTCACCAGCTCACTCTTCAACAGCGAAAACTGAAGTTCAAAGAGAAAATTCTAAAGATGGCTGCGCGCTTGTTTCTCTGACGCAAAATGTCTAGAAAGCAACCAATGAAAGTATGCGAATTGGAACCCTGACGTAGTGTGTTTGATCAGCGTTGTTTTAATATGTGCTAAACCCATTGATCTATACTGATCTATATAGATCTATATAGATCAGTGGTGGCAGCTGCCTCTGTTCCTGGCAGCTGCCACCGACTTTATATGATAATATATTTAAGCTCCCGCTGGCCAGTTCCCCTTGAGTTACATAGTTCAAGGTAATGTTTGTACTGTAAAAGCTATATATATATATATATATATATATATATATATATATATAAAAGACT
>JAFVLL020026166.1:0-12087 GCA_021397915.2 Tor tambroides
ATATGTGTGTGTACTGTGTATATTTATTATGTTTATATAAATACACACACATGCGTGTATATATTTAAGAAAAATATGTTATGTTTATATATTAAATATATTTATATATAAAATAAATATGAATATAAATACATACATGTAAATATTTTCAAAATATATACTGTATGCTTGTGTCTTTATGTATACATAATAAATATACACAGTACACACACATATATTATATAAACAAAAACTTTTTATTTTGGATGCGATTAATCATGATTAATCATCGCCCAGCAATAATCTTAACTGATTTTGCATCTGAAGTAAATGTATTTTGATTTGTGAATCTTTAGACTAAGTAAAATACCAAGGGAGAAAATATTTTTTTGAGTTTAATTCAAGGTTATAGGTGTGGATGTTTTAAACACATTTGCTTTTAACACCAGTGTAAATACTACTGTTTTTACTATTACTGTTTTTCAGTTTCTGAATAAAATGTGAGTGATGCTTATGCAGAGGTGCTGCCAAAATGATAAGAGTTTTATTATATCTTCCACGGTAGAAACCACTTGATAATGTTACTGAGCGTAAAACTGACAGAGTGAGGAAGGAACAGCAAAGATCTGAAAGAGAAAACAAACTGTCTGTGGTTTCTGAAGTATTTCTGAGTGAGCTGGTTCTTATTTTAGGTCTGTTCAAGATCAAATAATCTCCTCAAAGAAATCTGCTCCACACACACAAAAACAAGCTTTCACACACACATGTTAGTTCAGGAATAATAGTATCCTACTATATAGTCCTGCTTTATCATGACCTCTTCACCGTGACTGGATAAGACAAGTTTCTCATCACTCAGTAGTTGATGTTCTTCTGTTTGATGGGTCCGTGTATTTTTTGGTTATTTGATTTTTTATTTAATATTGAAAGTAGAAAAATGAGAAACGGCTCCTTTTTTGTTTTTTCATTTTTTGCAAAAAATGAAAAACAAGAATTCGGCTTAATTTTTCATTTTTCGGTCAGGGGTAGAAAACTGAATAAACAGCTTGAATATTCAATTTCTACATGTGGGTGGGAATTAAACGCCCCTTTAACGCGGCAGTATAATAGTCCTCTGCTGCTGCAGTTGTACAGATTCTTAAACAGTTTTATTGCAACTATTTAATCTTTTTCTCATCAAACAACCAGACAAATGAATGGCTCGACACAACCCATACTGTGGCAGAGCCTAGACAGGGCTTTCTTCTGTGTAGATATAAATTCTGTGCTTTACAAATACATTAAATACATAGGCCTCTTCTGAGTTTTAGAATGTAGTGTGCTTTATTAAAATTAAAAATGACTGATATCTCAAAAGGACATGCACTTGTGCGTGGCGCGAGCTCCTGAATGCAACACAAGATTTACATAAATAATTATTTGCCATTTCGGTTTCTCACCAAACCTTACAGTACACCTTCAGAACGTTTGGAATATATGCCGCGAGATGCATATGATTATTTTACGACAGATTTGCATCTGCTTAAAGACCAAAAAATGAAAGTCAGCATTCTCTGCCATTAAATGGGTAAGTGCGAGCAAGAAATTTTTGTGTGTGTGTGTGTGTGTGTGTGTTTCAAAAAAAAGAAGGTAGACCTAATAAGCCTTTAGAACAACACCTGAGTAGTTACCCTAGTTAAATAAAGCATACAAATGTGACTACTGTCAAGCGCAGACCAATACTGAAGTGCACAGGAAATATGCAGCAGTTTATTTAATATTGAATAGCCTATTAACTGATGTTCACTTGGATTTGTTCCTCAAGAGAGGACATAATTTAATATGTTGTCATTTATAGTGACATGGTAAAATGTATATTTTTATTTGTGTACATTCAAAATGACTACAAAATGTCATGCCTTTGAAAATTCTTTTGAAAATAGAATTCTGTCGTGTGGAACTGCAGG
Source organism: Tor tambroides (assembly GCA_021397915.2). Lineage (NCBI taxonomy): Eukaryota > Metazoa > Chordata > Actinopteri > Cypriniformes > Cyprinidae > Tor > Tor tambroides. The sequence goes on from JAFVLL020026166.1 coordinate 1,926, forward strand.
ACTGATGACGTCACGGTTTGATCTCTGGCTGACCAATCAGCAGAAAGGGGCGTTTAATTACTGCCTATGTGTAGAAATCGAATATTCAAGCTGTTTATTCATTTTTCTACCCCTGAACAAAAAATGAAAAATTAAGCCAAATTCTTGTTTTTCGTTTTTTGCAAAAAAGGAAAAAAAAAAACGAAAAAGGAGCCGTTTCTCATTTTTCTACTTTCAATATTAAATAAAAAATCAAATGACCAAAAGATACACTGTCCATGATGACAGAAAACTGTCCAGAATGAATTTTTACTGACTGAAATAAATGCTCGTTTTCAGCTGTAGAGAAAGTTTGAGGTCTGAAAGGAACAGTATATCTCAGTATATCCGTAACTGTACATCATAAGACAACATTGTTTTTTTCATGCGCTGGTCAGTTTTGGTCTATTTTGCTTCCATAACATGTCTTATTTCAGACTAGCAGAAAGAAAACATCCAAAATGCACATTTAAGTGTTTATTTATCTGTTTGCATCTGTAGATTTCAATCTTAATCCATATCTTTAAAAGTTTGTTTCTCCACTTCAGCAGCACTTACACCAAAACTTAGAGTTTAATTCCTCTCTATATTCTGAAGGATTTTACTGAGGGGTTTGTTCATATTTCATTCACACCACTTTTTACAACATTTTATGCCTAAAAATATGGTGAAAATGCATATATTTAGCGGTCATCTGTTTGTTTCTTTACTTCAGCAGCTCTTACATACACCAAAACTTAGAGTTTAATTCCCCTCTATATTCTGAAGGATTTTACTGAGGGGTTTGTTCATATTTCATTCACACCACTTTTTACAACATTTTATGCCTAAAAACTTGGTGAAAATGTGTTTGTTTTCTGTCTGTTGGCAGTATTTTCTAATTTATGGAGGGATAAAACGACAAATCCAAAACCCCCTTTTGAAAAACTTTTAACTCTCATATGTCAAGCAAGAATTTTGAACCTGTTAGTTCTTTTTTACCCTTTTCACCTGCGCTGCCTTGTTTTAATTCCACATGAACATTTAATATCAAAAGCATATCACTAGTGTAAAACTACATCCTCTGTTCAGTCCCAACATGGCATGCTCCAGATTCATACGTGTGTGTGTGTGTGTGTGTGTGTGTGTGATATTACAGCTGTTCATGACTGTCACAGCATCATGAGTGTGTTGAGTCAAAGCGCCTCAGAGCTGATAAACAAACAGGAGAGACTCGCTCGTTCTGCTTCCATGAGGACCTCAGGCATTCACTGCCGTCTCTATCTGCTCTCTATCAGGTTCTCTGAGGAAATATCCCGCTGATATCAAAGTCAAATCTCCAGACACTTACACGCTGGTGGGGCAGAACGTCACGCTGGAGTGCTTCGCGCTGGGAAAGTAAGAAAAACGCCACACAGATGACTTCTCAGTGTTTGCACTTCAGTCATTTTCCTCAAACGCTTCATTATTCAGCACAACTTTCTGCAAATATTTCAGTTTGAATCGATTAACATCCAGATTTCACTCAAACTGCATTTTGTAGATCATTTCAGCGTTATGCTTTATATGCGGTCTGCCTGTGCTCTTTATAAACTCTTTTAAAGCTTAACAAATGGAGAAAATCCTCTATTAACAGACACTGATACAATGTTCAGTATTCAGTAAAGCATCAGTGACATTACTGTAATATCTGCATACTGGATGTCCTTCTTGTATGTATTTTCATATTGAGTTATGATGATTATATTTCTTAAAGTACAAATATACTTTGCATGCTGAATTACCATTGGACTTTTTCCTAGCGTTTATTTTCATACAGAATTATAATTACATTTATTAAAAGTACAAAGAGAATCTCCCATTGACTTAAATTAATCAGTTGTTCAGTCTTCAAAACAAGGTCAGAGAAATCAATGTAATATTTTGGATATGCAATTACAGTTATTTCTGTCTTGAGTTGTTTCTGCTGTTCATCTCAATAAATGTTCATTTGGGATTGATAGAGGAAGTTTGAGGTCTGAAAAAGACAGTATATCTCCTAGTAACAATGAACTCATGAATAAATCAGAAGCAATGCATTGCTCAATTTTGGTGTACTTTGCTTCCATAACATATCTTTTTCAGACTAATGGAAAGAAAACATCCAAAATGTGTATTTTATAACACTTTATCTATTTGCATCTGTAGATTTCAGTCTCAGTCCATATGTTTAAAGAGTTTTTCCTCCACTTCACTTACAAACACCAAATCTTAGAGTTTTATTCCGCTCTATATTCTGAAAGTTTTTACTGAGGGGTGTGTTCATATATCATAATATAAAAAGAGAACTCCAAAATCTGTGAAATTCAAAAACTGTAAAATGTCCACAACATCAAACAAGGATTTTGAACCTGGCTTTATCCAATGTTCAGATTTACTTTCTGGAAATATCTGCAAATTAGTGCAGATTTACTTAGATAATGCAACATTATAGAAAATAATGTTTTGTAATACAAAACAATGTTGCATTTCTTAATGTACGTAATCAGCTGGGGACATCAGTGACATGAATGCAATATTTGCATACTCAGTTACTGATTGGTTGTATTTTCATTTTCTCATCTATAGCTGATGGTGAAAGTTGACTGCTGATTATGTTTAAAGGGATAGTTCACTTTGAAATTAAAATTTGGTATCTATCAGCTTACCCCAAGGGCATCCAAGATGTAGGTGTCTTTTTTTCTTCAGTAGATCCAATTTTGATATTTTTAGGTCAAACCGTTCTAGTCTGTCAGTCATATAATGGCAGGTATAGGTCACTGTAACTATGAGAGGGAAAAAGAACATGCACAGAGAAATCCAAATTAAACAATTCCCCATCGTAACTACACATTGATGGCCTAAGACACGAAACGAGCAGTTTGTGTGAGAAAACGAACAGTATTTATATCGTTTTTTACCTCTTGTACACAACCATGTCCAAGTGATCTGAGTGCACGCACGCATCCGGTGTGTGACGTGTTTATCCTGAGTGCGCGCGCTCTGGCTTAGTCTGCGCAAGCGCCGGAAGTGATCTCTCGCGCCAGAGCGCGCGCACACGTCACAGAGATATCAAAAGATATCAAATTTTAATATCAAAGTGAACTATCCCTTTAACAAGTGGGTTCTCACCATGTTATATATTGTGTGTGTGTGTGTGTGTGTGTGTGTCTGTGTCTGTGTCTGTGTCTGTGTGTGTGTGTGTGTGTCTGTGTCTGTGTCTGTGTCTGTGTGTGTGTGTGTGTGTGTGTGTCTGTGTGTGTCTGTGTGTGTGTGTGTCTGTGTGTGTGTGTGTGTGTGTGTGTCTGTGTCTGTGTCTGTGTGTGTGTGTGTGTGTGTGTGTGTGTGTCTGTGTGTGTGTGTGTCTGTGTGTGTGTGTGTCTGTGTGTGTGTGTGTGTCTGTGTGTGTGTGTGTGTGTGTTCAGCCCTATCCCTCAGATCCGATGGAGGAAGGTGGATGGCGATCTGCCGGTCCATCGTTATAACATCAGTATGGCAGGCAGTCTCCTTCATCTCTATGACATCCAGTACGAAGACGAGGGTTTGTACGAGTGTGAGGCCGACAACTCCAAAGGCAAAGACAGACACAAAGTGCATCTGTATGTGGAGGGTGAGAGTCACATGACCTCATGAACACACCGCAATGAGACGTTACTGAGAAGAGCAATGCCATATTCCTACAGGTTTATACTGGAAAATAGAGTGCATGTTATGATCCTCAAAAACATAAAAATAACAGTCACATTTTAGTTTGGGGACAAATGAACCATTATTCATGACTTTTGCCTCGAACTCTCAATTTGCTGCTTAGTAATAGTTAGTAAGGTGGTTGTTAAGTTTAGGTATGGCGTGGATTAAGGGATCTAAAATATGGTCCTGCAGAATAATGCATTAGTATGTGCTTCATAAAAAGCCAATATTATAGAAATATGTATGCTAATAAGCAACTAGTTAATAGTGAGAATTGGTCCCTAAACTAAAATATTACTGCAATGTCAATAAAAATGCAAAAATGTTTTAGGATTTGTTCAAATGAAAGAATCGTCCCATAAAGCATTGCTAGTTTACATCAGGGTTTATTATAACTAATTAACTGAAACTCAAATCAAACAAAAAAAATTACTTGATAATATGAAAATATGATAATGAAAATAAAGTCTTTTTGTCTAGTTGCCAAGACAGTGTTTTTTATTTTCATTTAGTTTAACTTGATGCACTAAAATAACTAAATCTAAATATTAATAGGTAGTGTAATAGTATCTGAACGATACTAAAATAACATGCATTTGCGTGTGTTTGTGTTTGTGTGTGTCTCAGGAGCTCCTGAGTGGGTGGAGAAGATCAGCAGCTCGGAGAGAGACATCGGAGGCGATTACATCATGTCCTGTCTGGCCAGCGGGAAACCCAAACCCCACGTGCACTTCCTGAAGAACGGACTAATGGTATCGCTCATGTCTGAGTCATAATCATTCATTTTCACACAGATTCCAGCTTTTAAAATCAGATCAACTGGAAATGAATCTGCATTTGGCCTACGGTTTCATTCAAAATGACTGATGTTGCATTCAGAGTTTTATACATTTAAACAGTTCATGCATTTAAACCAAATAATTTGTTGTCACTAGCATCATGCTCTGCTCTTTGAGCTTCAGGAACACCACAATCTCCCTATTTTGATGTCAATAAAAATAGCAAACATTATCCCAGTCAGTTAAATGCATTACAAACCGCTTGACTTCAGCAGTGCATGTGAATAGATGCAGCAGATAAGTGTAATGAATGAGCGTGTTGTGCGGCCGGACTGCTGGCTGTGTTCCCGTCTGGAGCGAGGCCTTCCCATCATGCTTCTGGTTACATAACAGGTTACACGACACCAGATGGTGCTGATCCAAACACCTGAAGTGTGTTTACAGCGTATATCACAGGAAGAGCCAGAGAATGCAAATCAAACACGACTTCTAACAGAATAATAATGCCAGACAGATGTTAGTGTTTTACAGTGTCTTCAGTCAAAATCAACTTTCTATATATTAACTATTCATATTTTTATTTTATGTTTTTGTATAATTATGATTTGATTTTTTTTAAATCAAATTAATAAATAATCAAATACAATTTTTTATTAATTTTTTTTATCATTTAATTATTTATTAGTGTTAATTAGCATTACAATTGTATTTGTACTGCATTATTTATTTATTGTTTGTATGCCAAATTATTTTATTTGTATGTTATTTTGTTTTATTTGTTAACTATTAAAATTTTATTTTATTTTTTTGTTGTATTTCATTTTTTATTATGATACATTGTTTATATATATATATATATATATATATATGAACAATGTTATTATTTTATTTTACAGTTTTTAGAGATTCTTTTCATCAATAGCTTTCAGAGGCTCATAATAGTCAGTAGAAATATGATGATGTTGAAAATATCTGATGAAAGCTGTGTTGAGTTCTGATGGATGAATCTGTTCTCTTCTTGCTTCTCTTCCATCAGTACGCCAAAAACCACGAGTTACGCTTCACAGACCTGACGTTTGAGGATTCAGGGATGTACCAGTGTATCGCTGAGAACCGTCACGGCACGATCTATGCCAACGCCGAGCTCAGGGTCTTCGGTGAGTATTCATCCTTTAGTATTAATATTTGCTGTAAAATGTGTTTCTGAGCTTTAGTCAAGTCAAGTCACCTTTATTTATATAGCACTTTTAACAGTGCAGATTGTGTCAAAGCAGCTTTTCTACATTAAATGTGTCCCTGGAGCACAAAAGCAGTCTTAAGTCGCTGGGGTATATTTGTAGCAATAGCCAACAATACATTGTTATATGGATCAAAATTATCCATTTTTCTTTTATGCCAAAAATCATTGGGATATTAAGTAAAGATGATGTTCCATGAAGATATTTTGTAAATTTCCTACCGTAAATATATCAAAACTTCATTTTTGATTAGTAATATGCATTGCTAAGAACTTCATTTGAACAACTTTAAAGGTGATTTTCTCAATATTTAGATTTTTTTGCACCCTCAGATTCCAGATTTTCAAATAGTGTGTAATAATGCAAAAGGACAATAGTAAACACTCAAATTTCCAGTTAAACTCACTTCAGTTCAAAGATTATCTGTGCATTCAAGTTGACGATATTGCTGGAAATTAAGTGGACTCTTTAGGACTCAAATGGTTGAAGATCTTGAGGAACTCTGCTAGTTCTTCCACTGAATGTGTTGTTTTCTCAGCCGGCGCTCCTTCATTTGAGTGGAACCCTGTGAAACCCAAACTTTTGGGGGCCAAAAACGGGCACGTGGTGATTGACTGCAAACCCCGAGCGGCTCCGCGGCCGGCCATCTCCTGGAGCAAAGGAACCGAACTCCTGCACAACTCCAGCAGGTCAGAGGTCACGCAGAGGTCATCTCACGGACCCCTGCTCTCTCCAGAACCGTTCACATTCAGTCTGTCTTTCATGATTGCAGGATCTTCATTTGGCCAGATGGGAGTTTAGAGCTTCTGAACGTCACCAAATCAGACGAAGGCAAATACACGTGTTTCGCAGAAAACGTCCAAGGCCGAGCGAACAGCACAGGATCGCTGTCAGTCACCGGTACGACACGGAAACCCAACATCCTGATTATTACTGCTGTTATTGTGTTCTCTTCAGAAAGGCAATGTACTGTTCACCCCAGCAACCACATAGCAACTTTCCAGCAGCAACACAGAATACTCTAGTAATCTTGCAACATACTAGTAACCACCAGCACCATGATACCCTCCTAGCAACCATTCTGAACACCCTAGTAACCCCATAGCAACCATACAAAATGCACTAGCAATTGCAAAGCAACACCCCAGCTTAGTAACCACCCGGAATACCTTTGAAACTGCAAAGTAACACCCTAACGATCACCCAGAATACCCTAGCAACTGCATAGCAACACCCTAGCAATCATTCAGAATACTTTACAATACCCTACAACACCCTAGCAATGTCCTAACAACCACCCAGAACATAGTAGTAACTACATAGCTACCTCCTAGCCTAACAACCACCCAGAATACCTTAGAAACTGAAAAGTAACACCCTAACAACCATCCAGAACACTCAAGCAACTGCATAGCAACACCCTTGCAACAAACCCAAAATATCCTACAATACCCTGACAATGTCCTAACAACCATCCAGAACACCCTAGTTAGTGCATAGCAACACCCTAGCCTAGCAACCATCCAGAACTCCCTAGAAACTACATAACACCCTAGCAACCACCCAGAATACCCTACAATACTCTCCAAAACCCATGCAATGCCCTAAGAACCACCCAGAACACCATAGTAACTTCATATCTACCTACTAGCCTAGCAACCACCCATAGCACTTTAGAAAATGCAAAGTAACACCCTAACAACCATCTAGAACACCATAGAAACTGCATAGCAACACCATTGCAACCACCCAGAATATCCTACAATACCCTAGTAATGTCCTAATGACCACCCAGAACATACTAGTAACTGCATAGCAACACCCTAGCCTAGCAGCCACTCAGAATACCCTAGAAACTGTAAATTAACACCCTAACAACCATCCAGAACACCATAGCAACACCCTAGCAACCAACCAGAATGCCCTACAATATCCTCCTAAACCTTAGCAATACACTAACCACCATCCAGAACACCCTAGTTAGTCCATAGCAACACCCTAGCCTAGCAACCATCCAGAACTCCCTAGAAACTGCATAACAACACCCTAGCAACCACCCAGAATACCCTACAATACCCTAGCAATGCCCTAACAACCACCCAGAACATCCTTGCAACCAGCAACAGTAATCCAGAACACATCTGTTTGTCTGACAGACTGAACTTAAAACCTTTTAACTGCAATCTTTAAACCTACTGCCGACTTTCTTGTTGGGCTTTTCTCAAATGAACATCACAGTTTGTAATCTAGCTGAGTTTGTGTCTGTTGGTTGAGTGTGATGTGATGGACACACGTCTCACTGCTGCCCTCTGCTGACACAAGCACGCGACTGACGGCCCTCAGCAGAAGTGAGAGGCGTTCTCCTGTATTCATGTAGAAGCGCTGGGATCAGAGGATAACGAGTGTGTCTCTCCTCAGACGCCACGAAGATCACTCTGGCCCCGTCCAACGCTGACGTCAGTGTGGGCGAGAGCACCAGGATGGAGTGCGCCGCGTCACATGACCCCACCCTCGACCTCACCTTCATCTGGTCCCTCGACGCACACGTCGTCGACTTCGACCGAGACAGAGAGCACTACGAGCGCAAAATGGTCAATTCAGACTTCAGCTGACATCTGATAATTATTCATTTAGATCTAATGATTCAAGACTCTTCATTAATAGTACCATAGTGGATGCCTTAACACAAAAAATAACTATAATGACAACTATAACAAAAACTATAATAATTATAATTATAATGATGCTACTTATGATAACTGTAATGCTACTTTAAATGGTATCTACAACAATTAGTATAATGAAACTACTTTATAACAAAAATTTGATTATAATGATAAGCATAACTATATCGGTAACAATAATGACAACTGTAACAATAACTATACTTATAATTATAACAATGTTAACTATAATGTTTATAACTATAACAATGTTTATATTGATAACCATAACAATAACTGTAGCAATAGCGATAGCTGTAACGATAACTAATTGTAACCTTAACAATAACTATAATGATAACCATAATGAGGATAACTGTAACAATGATGACTATAATGATAACTGTAAAGATAATGCAATGAACAATCACTGTATTGCTCACTGTAAGAATAACTGTAATGATAAATGTAACGATAACTATAACAATATTTATGAGAACTACAACAATAACCATAATGATAATTATGATAACTATAATGAAAACTATAATGATATCTGTAATGTTAACTATAATGATAATTATGATAACTATCACAAGAACTGTAACGATAGCTATCAGGATAAATGTACCAATAATTATCCTGACAACTGCTGGATTAGATACCTCTAAAAGTGATTGCAGCGATGTCGCTCCTCTGTGTCGTTATAGTCGTCATAGTCGTGGTGTGGATGCCGCTATTGCCCTAACTCTACGGTTATAGCTATCATTACAGTTATTGTTCTTGTGTATTTTGTAGTGCTCGGCAACGATTAATCGTGATTAATTACATCCAAAATAAAAGTTTTGGTTTATATATGTGTGTGTACTGTGTACTTTTTATGTATATGTAAAGACACACACATACATGTATATTTTGAAAATATTTGCATGCATTTTATATATTTTTCTTGAATATATACATGCATGTGTGTGTATTTATATATACATAATAAATATACACAGTACACACACAAATATTATGTAAACAAAAACTTTTATTATGGATGTGATTAATCCCGATTAATCGTTGCTCAACGCTAGTGTTTTGCAAATGTAATAACTGAAATGGTTGTTGCTCAGGATGTTAATCAGGACGGTCAGGCCGGGACGTCCAGCTCAGAGCTGGTGATCAGTAACACACAGCTGAGACACGCGGGACGGTACAGCTGTACAGCACAGACACCGGTGGACAACATCACGGCCTCCGCGGAGCTGGTGGTCAGAGGTCAGACTTCACCTTCAGATAAACCTTACATCTCCATCAGCTGAGCAGGACATTGCTTCTGATTTTTCCTGTCAAAAAAATAAAATAAAATAAAATAAAGAAAATAAAATATATATATATATATATATATATATATATATATATACAGGTGCATCTCAAATAATTGGAATATCGTGAAAAAGTTCTTTTTTTTGTACCTTATTTCAAAAAATGGAACTTATATTCTAGATCATTACATGTTCGTTTGTTCATTTTGATGATTAGAGTTTACAGCTCAAGTCAAAAATCCAGTATCTTAAAATATTAGAATATTTTCTAAGATCAATCAAAAAAAGGATCTGCAAAACAGAAAAGTTCAAGTTCTTTGAAGTATGTTAATTTCTGCACTCAGTACTTGGAAGCGTCTTGGAGACGTTGTTCTTCTGGATTTAGTCTGTCTCAGTTTGTTCTGTTTCTTCATGTCTTTCCAGACAGACTGGATGATGATCAGATCAGATCTCAAAAATCTCAC